>AP025051.1:5025720-5149923 GCA_036186865.1 Eustoma russellianum
AAAAAAAAAAAAAAAAAAAAAACTTACAAAAAAGAGTTTTTGTCCAAATGGTTTTAACCTCGTCCATTGTAGGTAGTACTATATACCATTCAGTTTTTGATAGGCTTTAGAATGCCTATTCTTTAAACTATTAAGTGGTTTTGACACTATTGTGATGCTAGTTTTCTGTAAACATCCAGCTCTTTAGTCAATATCTTGTTTGTTTGTCTGTGTTATGCTGTTGCATGCACCTATACATGCCACCCTTTTGGAAACAGTCTTTAGGAGTATAAGGTAAGGCTGTTTAATTTGGCCGATGAAACATGATTCCTTCCTGACTTGCAGATGCTAGACGTTTTTGTTGCACAAGAATGTCCCTTCACGATAAATATTGCTCTATCATGTACATAAATATAGGATACTGGGTAGTTCTTGCTTTCTAACCCTTCCCTTCTCCTTCTTCTTTATGTTACGAATCAATTGGCCTAATGGAAGATTGGTCATTAAGTAATGATGTTATTTTAGAAGACAAATATGAAACACTAGTAAACAGACCCGCTGTTTCCATGATAGAATTGGGCAAAGTTACCTCGAGCAGATTGTTGGATTCCTTTTGCTCATTTTCAAAAATTTCTTAGCAATGCTCATTTACCTCTTTCATGCTTTTCTTTTTGGGTTGGCGGGGATTTTGGGGCGGGGAAGAGTTGGGTCTTGTAGCTAGATATTGCAGGAAAGAAACGTGGTTTCCTTTGATGAAGATGAAGTCAGAGTTGTTTTGTCTTGTTTTCTTTACTTTTTCTCTAAATTCGGTTGACCTTGAAGGGTAACATAGTCAACATTCTTGATAACTTTTTAGAGAATCTAGTTTCAGGGATAACTGTCAGAGTGACTGTAAAGTTTTTTTTAATCAACTCTGCTTTGCCACATCAAAGCCAGAAGTTGGCAGTTGGCATGTAGTTGTTCGGATTGTGTTTCTATTATAAAATTCTATGATCTGATGAGGCATCGGCACTTTGTTAGACCATTCTGAATGTTGTACCGTGTGTTTTGTTTGTTCGAGGGGCTCAACAGGGGTTGGTTATATGATTAGCAAAAGGTAAAACGACATATATAAATGCTTTTACTGCTCAAACGCGAAGGGTATAAATTGCAAGCTTATGCTGTCTTGCACTAACCTGCACTAAGAAAATCCATATGTTAACCTTTCCTAACTCTTTTTGCACTGTTAAACCTCTGCTGGTCGGAAGGCTGATTACAGTGAGATTTGTCTTGTGTGTATAACAAGGATTACCCCCACTGAATACTTGGATTTTTATCTTCCACTTGGACAGGCCAACGATTTTCATAGAGATAATTCGGAGCATCTGGTGTAAACTCGAAGACGAGTCAGGAAGATATGCATACGGATCATAGTGATCCTTCATAAAGTCATTGTCAAATCTCTCTAAATTTCCCTCTTGATAATTCTAAGCTTTTGTTGTTGTGCATGGTATGGACATAAAACAGGAAAACAGCCACTTTGTGCATTTCTTCTGCAATCCTGTGGTCAGACTCAGAAGGTAGTCATAAATGTGTATTTCTCATTCCTCCTGTTGTGTATAGAAATTTGTATGTATACACATCTACAAGACCTGAAGGGGCCGTATGCCGAATGGGTCTAATCATACATTCTACATAGCAGTTCTTCTCAAGCTTGAGTATATACATGACACATTTTTAGCATGACGCTTCAGTTGATCGACACGGCTCGACACAGTTTTCATTTTTGGTCATCCGAAAAAAACTTCTGTGTATTTCTAACACATGGGTATGGTTATGTACATTTGACACATCCATCTTAGACGGGATCTTCTAAAACAATAGAGTAATGTTGTATGAAGATAGCTGCGATCTGAACGGGGGTGGCGGAGTGTCCTTTGGCAGGTAAAGTCGAACGGTCGAAGGTGTAACTACATTTTCCACATGCGCAGAAACTTCGCAAACTCAAGCCCAAGGTATCTCACAAACGAGTTAGACCACCTCAAAAACCACGTCGATAAAAAAATTAAAAAACAAAGAAGAAAAATAATCATCATAACTTTGGAGCAAATCTTAACTCGAGTACCAACTAGACTATGTCCTGGGAGCATCATCATAACCTTCATAGCAAAGGTTGAACCCCAACCCCAAAGGCCTCCCACAACTTGGCTCGACAAGACAGCTGAGAGGATGTAAATCAGGTATCCAACGACCCGCTAAGGAAGAGGCATAGAACACGCAGACCCACACTAAGGGCTCACCCTAAAGATCCATATTGGAGTCTGAAGATTATACACCCACAATGCAGGCTGCAGGATTCAAACCTTGTACCTTCATAGCAAATCTGTCCCTCCAGAACCAACTGAGCTATGTCCTGCTGTCATCATTATGACCTAACTGCACATGAAGCTGCTCCATGCGCCACCTTGTACTTTTGGTCTTCGATAAGAACACCAAGTTGGGCTTCTTAGTCCTCTCCATCTCTCCAAAACCTCATTTTTAGTGTTGTAATCGTTAATAAATGAGTAATTGTTTTGTAACTTAACAGCTAACCAAGGACAAAAAAAGACCAACTAATTACAGCTCCAAATTGTATATAGAGGCAATTTGCACGTCCTGTTTTGCTTCGAGCATTTTTTTTTTTGTCTGTATTCTTCTGCAGATTAGCGACTAGCTTTTAAAGACCGCTATTTACCTATTACATGGCAGTAGCAAATCATAAATTGCTACCAAAACCGATTTTTGTTGCCGCTTTTTGCGGTAACAGTTTCCATTTTTCTTGCAGTGAGCTTAACAACGAAAAGCAAGTGTGTTTTATGGGTGTATGTATTTAATTAGATTTTACAGTCTAATTAGTCATTGAAACTAATTCTCCAAATAAGTATAATTCCTCCCAATCATTCACCATATTTTAACAGCAGAAAGCACAAAAGTGGTGGTCGCAACACATGCACGCCATCAGCTCACACGTCTCTAGAGTTTAGATAAGATAGAGACGGCTTTCTGCAGATCTGGAAGCTTCAATGGGACAAACAGAAGAACCAAGATATGTGCTTTCATCAGATTTCAAAAGATCGTCCCTTTCTTGCGAGGAGGCGTCAGCCATGACGTTATAATTGAGTGATTGCCAAACAAGTTCTGTTGTTTCTAGGTATAGAGTTTCGAAATGAATTCAAACATTACCGAAGGCAAGAATGTTTGAACCCCTCCAGGCTAGCTGCATAGTATGGGAGTACTATTGGCCCGTAGAATGATCTGATAGGCTGACAGGTCAGCCCGTCAATTGTTCCTTCGGTGCCAATGGGCTCCTTGTGCTGTCTTAGTGCCATGACAAACTCTTACTATTGAACCTCTGGAAACCTGATTTACATCCTTATACACCCTGTGGGACCGAGTGTGACAATAACCTTTACTGGTTGCGATTCTAACCTTTTTCTATTGTGTGCCCATGCAAGTATTTTTGTAGGAGCGTACGTAGAAACAATTTTGACGTTTGACAGATTATATCCCTTATGTTTTTATATCGCAACATGTCAATAAGGACAAAATTTTATACTAATAATATAAAGTAGATGTGCAAGGAAAATGAAAGGTAACATGAAACAAGTAATTCTCAAGTTTTTTTAAATTTCTTTTAGAAATAGGCAAGATTGCAAGAAAAATTATAATGGTACCATATCCAAATGAAAGAAAATAAAACAAGGGAGATAGGCGAAACGTAACAAATGTTATTGCTCTTAAAGCAAAATTGTCTCCACGATTGAACAAGATAGTCTATGCAGCAAATGCATCTCATGATATAATGGTTTCTTTTCGTTTACTCTACGAAAAGAAGATTAACCTTGTCTATTTAAGTGTTTAATACAAGAGGGAGATGGAAAAGACAAGGAAGAAATTATGTAGGTTTTCACAAAGGAATCAAAAAGGTTTTTTAAAGGTCATTTGAAAGTATGTCAAAAGTATATCTCAATTATATGAAAGTACACGTCAAGTATTTTCAAAGTATGACTTCAATTCACAAAGAAGAAGCTAATTTGACATCTTTCTGCAGAATTTAAACTCCAAAATTAGTTTATGACAGTTCAACATTGAAATGTGGCATCCCAAGTTGCAAAAGTTGCATCATTTCATCAAAAGACAACAGAAAATTTTGTCTTTTGAAGTCATCGAACATTCGGTCCATGTTACCGAACGCGTCGCAACCCAGAATTCATCACCAGACTCAGGACCAAACGTTCGCTAAACAGATTTACCGAACGTTTGATGAAACGTTCGATGATAAGAAAGAAACTTTAGAATTAGACTGAAATCAGATACAGCACTTAGACTCATCACCCAAGGTTTGGTCTCACTTACCAAAGGTTCGTTCACCTCAGAATTCAGAGTATCGTCTCACCTCTTCAATTGAAGTTTCACTTTATTTTTTAACCAACCTTCTTACATGTTTTTATATAAATTTGGAACAATTTCTAAAGCAATTTTATATGCTTTTTCCAACCTAACAATCACTTGAAAAATATATTGAATCCTTAGTTTGATCACTTCTTGACGTCTAGATGAAAGCATCTTTTACATCAGTCTTGATATCCAACCACCAATGAGTCTGTTCTCTAGCTTCCTTAAGAAAACTTATAAGCATCTATCTATTTATGGAGCATAGAAAATCAAACCATAGAAGTATCTACATTTATCCTCACTGGGCAAACATATCCTTTACAAAACCAAGTTGATCTTTCCTTCACAAGAAGTAGGCCCAAAAAAATGAAGAAAGCAAAGCTGGTTTTCATCCCATCACCAGGGATCAGTCACCTTGCATCCACAGTTGAAATAGCAAAGATTCTAGCAGATAGAGATCACCATCTCTCCATTTCAGTAATCATCATGAAGTTCCCTTTTGATACTAAGGTTTCTGAATATACAAAATCTTTGTCCCCAGATTCCTCATCCTGCATAAATCTCATAGAGCTGATTCCAGAAATGCTCCTTTTTGAAGCCTCCAGTCTTTTTATGTACAAATTCATTGATTACCATAAGGGGCAGGTGAGAGATTTTCTTGCTAAAATTTCTACTTCTGAAGATGACAAACTCTCTGGGGTAGTTGTAGATATGTTCTGCACCTCCATGATTGATGTTGCCAATGAATTTGATGTTCCAAGCTATGTTTTTTACACCTCTGGTGCTTCATTTCTCGGCCTTGCTTTTCATTTCCAAAGCCTAAAAGATGACTTAAAACAAGATGTAATAACTCAATATGAAGATTCTAATGCAGAATTCAGCATCCCTTCTTACAAAAATCCTGTCCCATGTAAAGTCCTGCCTTCTCTGATGTTGGAGAAAGATGGTGGTTTAGATGCATTTTTGTATCATATTAAGAGATTTAGAGAGACAAAGGGGATTATTATTAACACATTTCTTGAGCTGGAACCCCATGCCATTGAAGTTTTGACCAAAGATGAAACTATCCCACCAGTTTACACTGGAGGGCCTATTTTGAGCCTCAAGAACAACAGTACCGAAAACCCGATAGCAGACAAGATCATGAAATGGCTTGATCTGCAGCCAGAGAAGTCCGTTGTTTTCCTCTGTTTTGGAAGCTATGGTTTTTTTAGCGAGGCCCAAGTTAAAGAAATTGCACATGCACTTGAGGGTAGTGGGCACAGGTTTTTGTGGTCATTAAGGAAGCCACCAGGTGAGGGGCAAATGGAAGGCCCTGGTGAGTATGATAGCTTTGAAGAAGTTCTGCCAGAAGGGTTCTTGCAACGGACGGTGAGCGTGGGAATGGTGATCGGATGGGCGCCGCAGGTGGCTGTGTTGGCTCACTCAGCAATTGGAGGCTTTGTGTCACATTGTGGATGGAATTCATTACTTGAAAGCCTTTGGTTTGGTGTCCCGACGGCGACTTGGCCTCTTTATGCTGAGCAGCAGGCTAATGCATTTGAGTTGATTAAGGATTTAGGTTTGGCTGTGGAGATTAAGATGGACTATAAGAAAGATTTCAAGAATCGCTTCGCGGAAGAAATTGTGAGTGCTGATGTTATTGAAGATAGAATTAGGATCTTGATGGATCCTAAAAATGGAATCAGGAAGAATGTGGAGGAAATGAAAGAGAAAAGCAGGCTAGCTCTTGAGAAAGGAGGATCATCTCATGCTTCCCTTAAAGATTTTATTGATTGTGTAATCAAAGGACTTTGATCATCATCTTGGCTCTTTTCAACTAGCTGTATAACTCTAAATTTGAATCCACTATAGTTTATTGTAACCGACCATTTAGTATTGATGCATGTCAACTTGTCAAGAGAGACCATTAGGCAAACCTTTTAGTAACGACATGCAACAACATTACCAAGAAGATCGGATGTACAAAACCATACTCATGTGTTAGAAACACATAGAGGTTGTATCTCGATAACCCATAATAAAAATTATGTCAAGCTGTGTCGATCAACTGCTACTTCACAATATAAGAGTGTCATTGACTCGAAAATATACACAACATTCTTGGTTATCCTAAAAATAGTTTGGTATTCTTATCGTTGGTCAATTATTGCTTCTATCTTTTGGTAGAATTGCAACTTTAACCACGTTATATAAAGCTAAATATACTCCATCTTCATGCAGCCAATAACCCTGAGATGTACATAATGACGAGGGTTTCCAGTTGAGCTTCCCACTTCTATAGTTGGGCTCTCAAAATTTCAAGGATGGATATGAAACATATACAACACTCTAGCGCCAAGTGAAACCCTTTCTGCCTGTGAGCCACGTGACCTGTCCTATAGCACGCTTTGACACCTTGAGATTTGGACATAACACAGCATCCATCATAACCATTTCTTTGACAGCATGTTTACCAAAAACCATAGAAGTCTTTATTTCGTGTTAATCTCGCAGCATGCCCAACACCTTGGACGTCTTTCCACAAAACTGATACTGGAGATGGCAAGAGGAAATCTAATTTTTGCTTCGCATCCATTTGAGAACTCAGAAGGGATAAGTCTCAATGCTTCTGAATTTCATCAATTCTTTCATCCCTTTTCCGAGCTTCTGTTGCTGCAACGGCTTCAGCAGGTTGTTGGTTGGGGCTTCCATTCTTTTCCGACATAATATCAATACCTTGGCAAGAAACAGAACCAACAGCTTCACTACAAGAGCGGCCATCCTGATGGAGAGAAGTAAAAGGTCGTACACTGGCGATTGGTCTAACACAAGCTGACGGAGCAGGCTCAACAACCATCCGCTTGAAGCACAAGTTGTCATCCTCGCCTCCCCCAACTGCTGAGAGGCTAGATCCAGCTTCTTCACAAGCAATTGTACTTCTACCTGAATTCGCAGCTTCCGACTTGGGCTTCAAAGGGAAAGATGATTCACCATTTCTTTCTTGTATAGTGGTCCTTGTTGAGCAGCTGGCATCAGGTTGGTGAATCAAAGTATGATGTCGTCTGTCATTCAGCTCAGAGGTTTGAAGATGATATGTGCTAGTGGGAGCATTAAATGGGCATAAAAAAGAGAAAGGTAACATATAAAAGAGATTTCCAGGATTAGAAACCATAACAGGATTTCCTTGTCCAAAACTCGGCATCCACATATGTGTCGTGGGTACTAGCGTAGCAACACAGCTTTCTGGCTGCAGTGTTGCAGCAGACGCTTCTGAAGCTTGAGGCAAGGATGGCCAACTGGGCACCACCGACGACTGGTTAAAAATGATATACGGGACGTTTAGAGATGCTGAAGTGAAACTCTCGGTGTTGGGTGGCAACTTCTCCTTCTTCTCCACAACCTCATCTTGCATCATTTCATTAATCTAGGATGATCAATGAAATCGGTTTATATTTATATATGTCAGATTATCAAATCATCTATACGCTTTACCTGATCCTTCAGGCATTCATTTGTGGTTTTCAACGAACTGTACTCGTGTGCTGCTAGCTCCCTCTCCTTCCCATCAGTGAATGAGATTTGCATGAATTCATCAAAATAAGCATCAAATTCAACTACATTTCGTACTTGGACAAAAGAAGTAAATGTAAATTCAAAGAAAGTACCTGCAAGCAAAATCAGCAGCATGATATCAATCCAAGGACTTAATACTTTCCAAATGCAAAAAACGGAAACTACATGTAGGAATGTACCACTTACCCTCTTCAAATTCTCTTTCTCCAGCTCTAGATCAGCAGACCTTTGAGTTAATTCTGCAAGCATAGCCTGGAATGGAGAAGAAGACAAGTTTGGTCCATTCATACTTCATCTCACAATTGTCAAATGTACTAACCAAGTACAACAAGAACACGAGAACTTTTTATAACACACCAATGATGACAAACTTTTTATAGAACACCAATGATGCCAGAAACAGGAGTAGCTGGAAGAGTAAATGCTTGAGGTTCTTCCCTGCATGCAAAAATCATGCTCCACATGCAAGCAAGGCCCAAACAGAAAGACTAACAGTAATACTTGGTCTAGTGCCTTCCAAAACTACATGCTCGATTAATTGAAACAAGTTCTTTCATTCAGGCTGAGTATTCAACATAATTGGTCATCCCCTGATTTGTCTTAATCCGAGGAATAACATTATACAGTCGGAACCATGTAACAAACTGATTCATAACATTTCCAAATCAGTTCCTAATTGTTACAACCAAAATAAACCCTAGTACCGGAAAATGGACTCAACTATCATCATCGTATCAAACACGAGCTAACTTGGTAGAAAAGCACAGCAGTGATCTCGTTGACATAAGCTCCCGCATCCGTCCACCAGCAAATTAAGTATGCAGCCCCTCCTCCTCGCTTGGCTCTCTCATTTTTGTTAACAAGATGACAATCAGATTGTAAACCTTATAATTTAACATGCACAAATAGAATACGGAAAACACACACACACACGCGCGTATATAACAGGCATACAGGCTACCTAGAAACATTGATTTCCAACATATATAACAGGCATACAGGCTACCTAGAAAATCATGGTAACCCTCTGCCCACACGAAAATTGGCTTCATAAACGAGTCTAATGGTCCTGTCGGTCATAAAGAATTACAAGCAGAGATTATTCTCACAGAGATTGCGTGATGCCTGTTACGCAACATAGACACCACATAGGAGATCAATAAACAGCTACAAGCCAGGAAAGTGATTCTACTCCTCATTGTGAGACACATTAGGATTTTCAAGTATGACAGCATAGAGCCGAAATAATATAAGCAATAAAAGTGAAAACCAACATTTAGGTCAACCAATCTCTCTTCTGACACGGGCATTGCGAACAATCTTCATTCATCTAAAATAATCGGAAAATACAAGAAGCGTTTTTGACTAAAGCTTGAGAAATGCAAGAGAATTATAACACTCAAAACATTTTCTTGTGCTCACTTGACACAACCTCACAACTCTCGTAATTTTTCTCACCATTTTTCTTTTTTACTTCTTATAGCTCATAACAAGAAGCTATTAAATTTTTTTAATGCCTGGTGGCTTTTGATCATAGATAATAGGCTCCGAAGGAGAGAAAAACCTGCCCGATTCTATTCACAGGTGGTCAGCACATGTTTAATTTCTTTCGTCAAAGAATGCAGGCTGCAACAACACACTTGCCAGCAGCAACTTTATTTTCTTCTTTTCACCAAAAATGGAAGTGTCCAGACCCATCACAGTCAACATCTGAGGCCTAAAGACTGGACAGGCCCTCCCAAGGGTGGTCCTCTTGTAAGCTTTATCATAGATTTTTCTATAAAAAATACGACTTGATATCATAGCAAGAGAAGGAAGGCAAATGGTTCATTTCAATATATTGCTTATAATTGGCTTCATTTAAATCCTTTATTACAATTTAACCTCCAGCAAGTCATCCCAAACAACATTAAGAATTAGTTCTGCCATAAGAAAATTTCCAAAAGGCACTTCTGGTTATGCTTCCATTATTCGACATAAACCATCCCACGATCTCCAAATACATAACTTTTTTCAAGCAGCATCAGAGTTGGAAATTAGGCAACCAGCTCATTATAAAAATATCTTTCTCCCATCTAAAAGTGAAATAACTCCAAAGGCGCTAAGAGTGAATGTACAACTATAGAAACTTGAAAGTGTTTTATTCATCGAGTGGTTTAAATGCAGAAGGTTAATCTCTTTTTATAAAGGTTGGAATCAGCAGTCAGCAGGCGCCACAAGTGGCCCAGGATACCAACGGCTACATTGTCAATGGCTATAATTCTGTCTCCAACAGCTCAATTGTTTATGTCATCAAACTAATGGTTTATTCTAATGTATAGAAGCTAAACAAATGTATATCCTATATGTGTATAGGTGTACAAACTGTGAATGTGTATTTGTATGTATAAGTATGTGTAGTTGTATGTGTACAGATATACTATACTATGGATTTCTACAGTCCTTCTTAAACTTGGTGTATATATTTAGCTTGGTGTATATATTTATACAACCAAGCTTGTAACTAAATTTTGAAACACTTGTGTAGAAACTGTATTGCTAAAGAGGTATGCTACTTGATCCTTTGAGGAAACATGATCAATTCTGATAGTATTAGCTTTAATCTTTTTTCTTATAAAGTGTACCAATTTCAGACTTACTCCATTGGCTACCTTTACCTTTTTAGGATAGCTAAATAGTTCATACTGAAGTAAAATAGCTCTGTCATGTGTCATGCGATCATTGACTCCTGAGTCAATGAGTGTGTCTTATATTGTGTATTTTACCTGAACTAACCGTGATAGTCTGGATCGGTGTGGACTATATTGTTGTTTGTTGTTAATTCAGCAATTGAAGGCGAGCCTCTATCTGACTTAGAGTAGGCAAAACAGACGTATATCCTTGTCATGTATGATGATTGTTGCTTACTGCAATGGCTTCATAGGGCATGTTCTTCCAAGAATTATTTGTTACTCTTGGTGTGTTGTTTGTTCTTGGGGGCCTGCTATCTCCTGGTCTCCCATGTAATTTCCATCATTCCTCCACTGTGTGCTGTATTTTCTGACAGTATCTGCAGAATGACCTGTTGTCTGGCTGTCCAGACACTCCTATTCTTCTAGACACAAAACCAGAAATTTAAGTCTCATTAGGTATAGTTGTCGGAGCAATAGAGATGTTAGTGTCATTTGAAGTTTTATCAGTCAGAAGTGCAGAGCCTTCTGTTGCTAAGGTGGAAAATGTTCTCATTATCAGTTTAATACTGCTTTCCTCATGTCTAATTTCAAAGAAAGCAATGTTCAGGCTTGGCAAAGGCTTCGTGCCAAGGATTCTGCCTCTTACAGAAACAGTCTTTATGAAGACCAATGAGAAACCTGAACACCCTCTTGGTTTAAGTAATTTGTTAAAACAACATATCATCAGTCTCACTAGTCCATAAATGAGTTTCAAATATGTCAATTTACGGTCATATTCTGGTAAGCTGAGAGTAATACTTACTAACAGGTAAGTCTCCCGGTTCAGTATCTGAAAGCTGAGCTTCAAGTTCTTACAACTCAAAGATGTTATCCTTTTTGGAGTACATCTCCTTTGCTGCTGTCCATATCTCAGCAGCAGTGCGGTAAAGAATAAAGTTATCACTTATTTTAGGGGTTATTGACCCTATTAACCAGGACGTGATCATTGAGTTCTCATACTTCCGAAGTCTAAATTTTAGTTCTGTTGAACAGAGATAACTACTTCTCTATACAGATAATCTTCCTTGCCTCTTTTAGTTATAAACATCTCAACTGCCTTAATCCATGACAGGTAGTTATTCCCTGTTAGTTTATGGTTTGTAATCATTATAAGAACCCCATCAAATGAGGTAGTATTGACTTTAGACCCTGCCCTTGAAGTCTCAAGGATAGAAGTAGCCTCAGTTTCAATGATTTCAGAAGTTGAAACCACTTAAAATATTCTTCACCAAAAGATAATGGAGTAGAAAAGAGTACCAAACTCTGATACCATATAGAAACTTGAAGGAATTTTACTCATGAAATGGTTCAAAAGTACAAGATTGATCTTCTTTTACAAAGGCTGGAATCAGCAGCCAGCAGGAGCCACAAGTAGCCCAACATGCCAAGGCTACATTGTCAACTGCCATAATCCTCTCCCCTACGGCTCTATTGTTTATGTTATCAAACTAATGGCTTATTCTAATGTATCGGATAAACAAGTGTATATCCTATATGTATGTAGCATACGAACTGCGCATGTATATTTGTATGTATACAGATATATTATACTATGGATTTCTACAGCAACTCCAGCTGTTTGAGCCATGGTCCCCAAATGAATCAGGCACCAATCCAGAAAAAAACTGGAAAAGACTTTTCCCTAATACTACATCTGAACTGCACATCTTTCCTTGCCAGGTTAATTACAGTCAACTGAAGCCAGAGCAACAGGCAGCTGCAAGCCCAGAACCACATAACAACTACCAGCAAATACTTGATGTTTGATGTTTTGTTATCATTCCCATTGTCATCATCATCATCCGTACCCGGTATATCAACGACAACAAAAGCTATCGCTAGGGTCTGGGGATGGTAAGTGGTAGGCAAACAACAAAATCGTTGTTGGTGCTTACATAATTTTGTATACTCACTTAGATTTACATTCTACCTCAGCAGTTACGAGAAAACAGAAGTTGCATCTTAACTTCACTCTATTCAAACAAAAAGGCTTCAGGACCCAATAAATTTTCCAACGTGTGCTAAAGCTACTGCCTGGGAGCGCAATGTGTTCCTCTTATTTCATATTCGGCATAGAAAGTGATCATTCTCCCTGATTTTGTCAGGTTAACTAACAAGAATGAGAACAATAACTCTTTTGGTATGTCCTCAAAAATAATAGCAGACCTTGCAATGCTAATAACCAGTAAATTCCACAACCACTTCCATAACAGGAAGAAGCTAGGTACATAACCATGGAAAGAAGAAAATATTCAGAGATTTACATATACTTTATCACTCAGTAGATATAATCGGTTTAATGAACTACAAAAGATATCATATTTTCACAGTCCAAAGTAATTCTAGTAGAAGGAACAGATTGACATAAGCTACAAAGAAATCACACTTCCACATTTTAAATTTTTGCTAAGATATTCAAATGAAGTACTAGTGAAGGAAAGCAGTGACTTGGTTATCAGAATTTCCTAAACTCAAGAAGTAATGTGGTAGACCAGAAGGTTGACTACTTCGGTACATGCTTAAATGGGTCAGCTAGTCCAAAGTAACTAAACCAGAGAAAAGCAACTTCGCAAGCTCCCATGGACAGGCTTAACTCATAACTCGAGACAAATAAGTGATTAACATGTATGGCCGCTCGAACTGCTGCAGAACATACCTCTAAAATGAAAAAAAAAATAATAATAAAAGAAACACACAAAAGACTCACACTCAAACTTGGAACTTTGAAAGAAAAAAAAAAATAACAGTGTCACAGAGAAGCTGAACTTCATCTCCATAAAATGAATTAGCATTGTGTGAATGCCCTACTCTAGGAGTAGGACTGGGACACAACTAGCTTCCATAATAGGTCAAAAGAGGTCATTGGGATCCCGTTGGGGGGGGGGGGGGTGAGTGCTTTGTGGTAGGGATGACTAGTAGACAAGCATTATCACTAGATCTTAATGTAAGTTCGAGAAATATGTTTCCTGCAAACACCCATCTTTCGCAGCATAAATAGTTCCTGTCTTTCTCCTTCAAGGTCTATAAAACGTCATATGTAGAAATCTTGACAGAATATCATTGAAACTAAAGGTTTACATATTGCATTGTCATCACTTAAACCAACTTATTTTGGGAACCGAATTACAAAATTACCTGCCTACGCCGAATTGTTTGTCTTGCTGACTCTCTATTTGCTAAGACTCGGCGTACCCGACGTGCTTCTTTTTCATCCTAAATGAGAAACAGCTACAAATAGTAAATTGATCATGATTTTTTGTTCTCATCGTAGCTTCTTACGGAAGCAGAACGGGAAATTGAAAGGGAATGCTACCTCCGTCAAATGTTTCCTTGACCTGCCACTCACAGTGGGGTAACCTGCAGATGACAAGAGACATGAATTTAAACCAACATCTTCCTCAGTTTTAACAGGTTTGCTTGTTCCCTCAAGTGTTTGCTTGCACTGCACACGATCCTCAACTGAATCCTGCTAGGAACCAAAACAGATTGCTTAAAATAGGCATAGCAACTCCTATGTCACATTTATAAATTTCCCTAAGCTAACATCGCCCATTTATGGCACAGCTCTAAGATTTGCAGTTAATCTACAATATTGTAGATTTGCGATTTCTAGCACAAGTAATTCACAGATCAGGATTACGGAAATTTTCTCATTGCTGCAGAGAAGTAAAGATGTTCCGCGAAGTTATGGCAAACTTTCCATTCACAAGCAAAGAAAATGGCAACAAAAAAATTGCCCCTCACGCAAAATATGAAGTTGATTTCTTGAACCCATCTTTGAAATTTACAGCGTCAAGGACCTGAATGATTTACTTCAAACTTTTAGTTTCTTCTAAATAGCGTCAAGCTACCATACTAACAAGCACTAGCTGCAAAAAAAAAAAAAAAAAAAAAAAAAAAAAAAAAAAAAAAACACACACACACACACACACACACACACACACACACACACGCGAGCATTGAGATAGATTAGGTGCTAAATCCCATCTATAGCAAGCAAATTTTGAGCGCTTATGGAAGTTACTTGTCAGCTAAAAGTTTAAGACTTAGTCTGTTAATTTACAAACCTTCTGGGTACCGTGAAAAACACATCAGATAACGCAGAAGAGCAAAACACACAAGTTCCAGCATTCTTTTAATTGTAACCGGTACGCAAGGTATTTTTGCCTAAGCTTCAAAATAATTGTGCATCATTTCCATCAAAAACAATAATAATAATAACAGAATTCCTTATCATATATAGCAAGCACATATACCGGCTGAAGACATTAGGGCAGAAAACACTGGGAACTTACAATTCCTTCCATTTCTCCTTCAATATCAATCTGCACTCCTTCAGCCTTCAATACTGGAAAAAAGTTATCCAAGCATTAATAAAGAACACTTCAAAAGAATCAACTCTATACAAATCATCGAAGACCATATGTCTACAATCACAAAAGTTAAAACATTCCAGGAGTAATGCATGGCATCCTAGCCATTACCGTCGAATGAGAGATAGACATGTGATGGGCGGGCTCCCTGCATTCCACGAAATTATCCAAGTAATTTGGTATCTCCTACTTACATGCAACCTCTCTAAGGTTATGGGGTAACTAGTAGGATTGTCATGTAGTTACTCTTGAGCATATACCACCCCCAACTGTTCCGAGTTAGGGAGTAAATTTTTTCCATTTATTCAGTGGCTAAAACCCTTTACCCTTCCAAAAAAGAAAAGAACCCTTTACCCTTAAACAGGCACGGCAGGGGCAAGCCACCAAAAGAATAACACCTCAAGAGAATACTTCTTCCCACACCCTTTTTAATGTAGAATAGGAAAAAGAAAATTTAAAATTTTGCACCAAACATCATAATCTATACATGAAATAATTCATATGCTGAAAAATCTACAACATATTTTACATAACATACTCAAAACCAAAGAGACAAAAAGCAGCAAAACACTTTCAGAAGCAACAAAGACAACTTACAATAAAAAAGAACGCTTCTTTTGCAGTGAATAAGCTAAAATATTTCTCCAAACATGTTTGCCCTCAGTTCACATGGCGGCCTCCGCAAATATATATCTGCACGAGAAGACGGGAAAAAACCACAGTTGGAGAAATAGGCTAGGGTGGATATAAGAGAGGCCGGAATTCTCTTTCTTTTGAGAATTATGGGGAATTTCAAAAGAAATAAATGCATTGGCTAGTTTGTTCGTGTTGTGGAGGTGGCGGGAAGGAGCTCTGTGCTGTCGCCACCTCCTGCTTCGTATTATACTATCGTTTTTTCATGTCAGATTTGTTTGGGCTTTAACCACTGCCGTAAAGTTCATTTGCTAAAACTCGGGAGAATTCCCTAAAAAGGAAAGAGGATTAAAATAAAATAAAGATGATACTGGAAAAATAAATGAAGGTGACGTGTTGCAACCATCAGTTTTCAAACAAATTTTGAAGGGTGTTTTCTTTTTAACAAAATGGCTTTTTTTTTAAGACAAACCGGGATTCCGATATTTACTATACCATAATACGGTGTTATACAAACGAGAATCGTTGTGTGAATACATAAATTCTAATATAAATCACTATCTCGATCTCACCAGATAACTATCAAAATTGCAATTTTATTACGTTATACCTAGCGTTGCGGCGTGCTAGTTTCAAATATATTCTATGATCGCAAAAAAAGAAAACCATTGTACTTTACGTATGAGAAGTGTTAACTTTACGCATGAGAAGAGAAACAGATATTTTTGAGAGAAAAAAATCTTGTAATGTGGAACAAATATGTTTCAAAACCTAAACTTCCAACAACTCCGTCCCAACAAAATGTAGTTGGACACAATTTACCAAATTTTAAAATGTTGCAACAGTAACTATATAGATTCCTAGTAGCTATTCTATAACCAATGAGAGCAACCCTTTTTTTTGTACAATCACCTAAACGGCGTATGATTATCTCCTTACATGTTAATTTTTCTTTGATTCTCTTCTTACATGTCAATTCTCCATTAGTTGTCAACAAAAAAAATCAATTCAGCAACATGAAGTTGGAAATATGAGGACAAAACAGACTTGGATAGTAAAGGTGATTACCTGACTTTCAAAGCTCTCGTGAATTATTTGACATATTTAGATGAGAGACTCAAAACCAGTAAAATTTAAATATTTATACTGTGCTAAAATTCAAACGGACGAAGCAATAAAAAGTGAACTCCTTTCCTCGATTTCTCTTCATTGTAACTTCCGCAAAAAGCCAAACTTTTTTAGCTCAACTTGTAAGTGTCTTTCTCTATCTCTTGAAATCCATTTCTTTCTTTTGCTTTCTTCATGAATCTTCTTTCATCCTTGTTACGAAGATTGTGAATCTGAAATTGGGATTTGATATCTATTTGTAATTATCACAACTAGGTCTTTAATTTTCAGGAATTTTATTGGGTTTTTTGCTTCCCTGTTTTCTACTTATGTGTTTTTATTCTCAAAATTTTTGCAGCTTATCTTGCTCTCCAGATATAAATTTCTCTGGTTTTTTCGTTTCTTCTTAGTGCCTCTTTTCTTCTTTCTTCAGCTGGCAGAAGATTGCTTGACTTGGTTCAAACTTCAATCCAAAGATTGTTTCTACAAGTTTCTTGGACTAAAGGGTCTTCCTTCTTGGCTTTTTATATCAACCTCTCCCAATCTCTACTCCTCTTGTCGTGTACGTCGTAATTAAAGAAGGAAGTAATTAATTACTTTCTCATGATTAAATTCACGTGTTCTAGTGGATGTTTTGTTGTCAAATATATTAATGACGAGGATGACAAAATCATGTGCTTTGGAGAAGAAATATCTTGTGTTACCTCTCTGTTACAGTGTTTAACATGGATCTGCGTTAAATTGGGGTATCCTTAATCAGGGGATACTCTGATCATCGACTGGCGTGATCGCAGTTATATGGATTTTAGTGCAATCAAATCCTGTTTATTTCATAGAGCATGTTTTCTTTGGCTCATTGATGCTTATTTTTGCAGATCTGCAGGGTGGAGAAGGGGATTTGCTCCAGTTTCGTAACTTAGCTTTAAAAGGTACATTGCTGCAAATCGAAGACACGCCCTCGATGATTGTAAAGTATTATTTTTGATGTCAAAGTGCAACATTTTTCCTATTCAACATTTGACACGAGAAAAAACAAGCTGGGGAAGTCATATCCCATGCTTACTTTTAACTAGCAAATCCCTATTCTTGAATCAGACAACTTGGCAAGAATGTCAACATAAACAGAGATATTAATGTGAGAAAATGTGGACAAATCACATATACCTGGTCACTGGTCTTGCAAACTCTTGTTTCCATATTTGTGTTAGCTTAGATTCTTTAGTTCTAATTACAAAGTGGCACACGTTATAACAATCCTTGTGGTATTTCAAGTGTTTTTGTTGAATGATTTATAAATATATATGAATATATACGTCTGGTTGGTTTGGCGTATAACAACACTCGAGGCTTTTTTCCACTATGTAAGGTCTGGTTGGTTTGGCATATCAAGGGAAAATTGTAATGTGATACCTTTTTCGGAGATTTTAATTCCATTTTTAGTTTAGTTACACTATGGAAATAAAATAATAACTAGAGAAAGAAAAGTTCTTTCTTAAAGATGATTTTTGCTGGTAGAATTCATTTTAAGGTCTTAATGGGATATCCGAGTAAGAAAACCAGATGAATCCTCTTTTGTTTGACTTGGGAGCACATTTTGCTGATTAAAATTGAGGGTTAGATATATAGTCTAAGCCTTCTTTTGTTAATTGGTCGTTTCCCCTGTTAGTTGTCTGCATGAGACTGAGCTTGTTAAGTGACCATTTTGCTTTCTTTTCATGGAATGTCTTAGTTTTACCTCAGTAATGACTTCCTTTTTGTATGTCAGGCTGCTTGTTCCCATGGGTCTCTCACCTTACTCTGCCCCATCTGACGGAGGAGTACTTTGTGTGCTATTGGTACACACTGCCATATCGATATCCATTGCAAAGGAGATTGTTCGTTCAATACTCCAGGTTGTTGGGATCCATGTTGCATCAAGTGAAGATTATTCCCTCGAAACTTCTTTGGACTCAATAGAATGCCGTGGAAGCCCATCAGACTCCTACATGGGAGAGTTCTGGAGCAGAACGCCAGCAATTCGTTACGACTCCATCCGTGGTTGTGATATACATCCTCAAGAGTGTGCAGTGTGCCTGTCAGAGTTTGTGCCTGATGCAGAGATAAACCACTTGTCTTGTGGACATTTCTTCCACAAGTCATGTCTGGAGAAGTGGTTGAAATATTGGAACTTTACATGTCCTCTTTGCAGAAACAACATGTTACCGCAAGAAGAAGACACTTGTCCGATGTGATGAATGGTATGATATCCACCTGAGATGGTTCATTGTATAGCATAGTTGAATAGATACTAGCTTATTGCTTGCAACGGTGATTATCCAACTTCCCTGCGTCCCTTATGGCGACGGGCCCTTGTGGCCAGGATTTGTATCGTATATTTGACTATGAAAGGCGGATGCTATGCTGCCTTCTTCTGCCTTGTGAGAGTTGCAACACCTTAATTCTACTTCAGTTTGTCATCTTGAACTTCGCAAAGATGCAAGAATCCAGTTTTATCGGCATGTTAGTTCTAGAACCTAGTCTTAAGTATCCTCCCCTCCTCTAGTTGGTATATTCTGCTTCGACAGGATTGGAGCACTGTCCATCAGGAATTTCCCAGAATCCGTGTTACCATGTTCTGGGGTGGAAAAGCTTAGTAGTTGTACCTAGTACTGCTTTTAGAGGGGATACTTGCCTTTTTCTCTCATTTTGCTGGTTCCCTTCTTTGGCTATGGTATTTCTGTAGGGAAGTGGTTTGCCTTGTTCTTTACTTTTGGACATGGTACTTCTCTAAGGGATTGTTTGCCTTGTTCTTTTCCTTTAACTATTTTTTTATGCTGTTCATATTCTTGCCTGCTACGATTGGGGTTCTCATGGAAATTTAGTGGACAGAATGTGCATGTGCTTATCATCCATTTAGTTAAGGGCAGTGTGCTATACATGGAAACATACTATAATCGATTGATCATGTTATGAGCAAGCCACCCTTGCTTGTTTATAGCAGTCTATTTAATAACGAAAATGCGACGAAGCAATTACGGCTGAACTTTTGAAAAAGAGGGGGGGGGGGGGGGGGGGGCAGAACTTGTGCATTGAATATTATTTATTCACTCTGATCAGGCCTTAGTTCATTGGCAAATGGTTGCCTTCATATTAGTAGGTCCGAGTTTGAACCCAACGGCATGCGAGTATATATAATTTATTTTTAGTAATTATATTACAAGTTTACTGTTTACTCACATAAACAATTATATAAGCTATATTGGGCGCAGACTGCAAAGGGAACATGACTCGGAAACTTGATCTCCCCATGTTTCCGAGGTTAAGTAGCAAGCCATGCAGTCACCCTTAGGTGCATGTGCCTCTTCACTGAGCACCCAACGTGCCACAAATTCCTTCTGGTTTACCCGCTAGGTCGGCGAGATTTGAGCCGACGGACATGCTGCTGTTGCTGTGACTCAAGCCAGAGTTGCTATGATGGTATCGGCATCTGAAGGAGCCAGCATGAGTGGTTGGTGAACACAAACAGTTCTGTTTCATGCTAGGTGTTTTTGGCAGGCCTGTCGGTGTGGACGGCGTGGAATTCGCCGCCCGCTCCGTGCTCTTCAGAGCATCCAGGCGTATATTTTTTTATGGACATTTTCTTCTCCTGCTGCTCCATTTCTTGATGTCCTGCAAACCTTGCGGTATGATATGAAACTGTTCACAAGAATCACAATGATATACTGACATTTTCTTCGCCATGAGTTCCAGCTATCTTGATTTCAAGCAAACGCTTGGCATCTCAGCAAAATAATGTTTTCTACCCAAAAACAAAAGTTGCTGATTTGCATCGTTTCAAAGTCTTAATAATCTAAATCACCATGTCTTTCCTGTATCGATTGACAACTAAAAGAAATTATCTGGTCACTCTTTAATCAACTATAAAGAATCAGAAGGCAATTCTAAAAAGTCAGAGGGCGGACAAAGTAGTTGTCCAATAACGTTTCTGAAGTGCATCTGGACTCATCGGTATACTTACAAATGTCCATCCCACTATATTACAAATGTCTCAAGTTACCTAGCGAGCACTAAAATCGCGCAAAATAAATAAATGAATTCATTCATCAGAACAAGACAAGTTAAGTGAACCACATGATCGCAATTGTCAATCATACATACCTCAAGAGTACAACTATAATCCCATGCAACATGGGATACTTTACCAAAAGAACACGAATTCATACTTATAAGGCTATTGATCATATCAATATATGTCAAATGGTTAAAGCCCTTGAAAAGATGATGCATCATTACATGGAATCAGCTTTATACTAGAGCATGAAAGAGACGATCTTTTCTTGAGATTGGTTTCCCCTCAATGAAGACAGGCACAAGTGCAGTATTATCATACTTTTGTTACAGTTTCCTAAAAAACTGATCCTGATGCTCCCTTATTTATTTTGAGGTTATGGTGCATCCTCAAAATTCACACCATAAAACCCATTTGCCTTAATTAGAATACTAGTGGCTTTGATGAGTTTATTCTAAAATAGATATTCATGCACCCGAGCCACCCTTTACCTTTAAGTGAATATATATTTTTCAAACACCAAGAATCAGTCCTCTTCCGAAATCTGTCAAAGTGAGGCACTTCTTTTCTTTTCTTTTTTCTTTTCTCTCTGCCCCATCCCCCTCCCCCCTCCTTAACTTGGAGGGGTTGTTTTAACGCCGGAAGGGATGCTCATAGAAGCATAACTACTTTACCATTCTTCTTCTGGAAAGAGATTAACAAGATAATGAAGTGGGAGGGAAAAACCTATGGACAGAGTTTAAAAAATGCAATGATACTAACCAAAAGAACCACCACCCTTGGCCCACAAGTTTATATCTCATGTTCAAACATCCTATAGTCTCATGAAGTATACCCATGACACTTATTGAAGTGCAATACTTTTGCATCTCTTATTCTACCTACATGACCGGTGAATAGGTATGTGGTCATAGTCGAAACAGGTGGGTTATTTCAACCTGTAAAACAAGTGCATACATTTTCATTGTTCTTCCAAGACATCAGCATGCGTGAAATCAGCCAGAAACAAACAATGCATTAATAAACAGGCATAGCAATGTTGTCACCAGGAGATAAATCCTAATGAAATAAGATCCTATGTACTGAGGAACAAACACATGCCAGCAATTCGCTATGCTCTTTCCCTAAAATGCCATATACGTCCCCTCACTATCCACAGTTCATCGGTGAGTAAGAATGAGCGCGTAGCAGGAGAATCCCAGACTATTCTTACGAGAAACATGCATAACCAGAATTATGGCAAAAGTCAATGGCGCAGGCAAGTAAAAGGCAGACAAAAGAAGCTCAATTTTATTCCACAGTATTAATTGCTGCTAAAAAACTTTCACCTCAAAATTGAACATCATAACTAAATGGAATTGCGCATACATCCAGAAGGATAATTCTGTGCTTTGACAAGCCAGTGAATTACAATCATAGTACAGATGATGGACTAAAGAACGTATCATAATTTAATGAGTGAGGTTCTACAGAACATCATTAACATTACATGACATGAAACAACCTTCTGATTTAGCTAAAGTTCACAAACTCAAAAAGCTAAATAGAATAGATTACCCAAATTGCTCAGATGAAGCCAGATGGAAAGATACACATAGAATAAAGCAGCAGCAAATCCTGGAACCTCGTAGACACATATTAGCTTGAAGCAGTGCATGTGTTTACACCATCTTTACAGTCTTTAGTCAGATCATTAAAAGTCTCAATCTGCTTTTTCCCCCTAAAGAAGACCTCAATATCAACAGATGTCCTCATGTAGACATCAAACTCAACAGGCACTCCATTGTTAAGTTTCAGCGTATCTTGGTACCACTCACTGCTCTCATTCCAGAGATCGCTGTATTCATCAAGAAAATGGGTGGAATATTTATCCTTCAAAGGGTCAAAGAAACTTTTGTCTGGCTCATTTGTTGCAACATACAGATTTCTTCCTTCATCAATCTTATCTGGCAATGTTGAAAGAAGAGCCTCAGGAGAAGTGTCAGCATCTAGATTTGGCCATAACTCCTTATTTGTGGCCTTCTCTCCTCTCTCAATATGAACAGAGTCGTAATCCCAATTTAACCTTGATGCAATTGCTGACACTATTTCCAACAGCCGTCTAGACTTCCAAACTAGATGCCACGGACGCTGAACAACAGATTCAGTCTCACCCTCACACACCCTGTACCAATAATTATCTGGCTCCACTGACCCGAATTTTCTCATTATTAAAGCGTCCTTCACCTTAGCCAATTTCATCGGTGTGACTTTAATATCCTCTACTAGATGGAGGGACAATCCATCTCTTCCACGCCACTTTTCCCAGTCAGACCAAAACTGTTCCTTATCTAGTACTGATGCAGACTCCTTCAGATGTTCAAAATCAAAGTAAAACCTGAAGTCTTTTCCTTCCTCATCCTGATTAGATGAAGTGTAAATCTTGGACAAACAAAGGCTAAGATCCATTACCAATGTTCGATTAAGGTATTGGGCTTCACCCAGAGCACACATGAAACTCCAGAGATAATGATTCATGCTCTTGCACCTGTCTCCACCTCCAGAATAAATGAGATACTTTCCGTGACTGAAAGAACTCTCAGATTCCACCACAGGAAGAGTGTCATTTACTATTTCTCCAACCTCAGGAAGCACAGTCTGCTGCTTGACTTTCTGCGGTGACTTCTCAAAACCCTTCTGGTTCTTCTTTTTCTTCCTCGCATTTCCTCCAGAATGATAATCACCTATTCTAACAACACTAAGTGTGCAATTCTCTGACCTAGAAACCAGAAAACTCCGATAATCTTTATAAAATGCAGCAGTTTTCCCTTCCTTGGGCCTAAACCGCCAGGCCATATGACAGGAAGTGTCATTGTTCCCACGCACTGGCTTCCCAAACCGATAAAAATGTATGTCTTTAAACTTTTCAATGGCAGACCTCATCAGCAAGTGAAACACCTCAGGTTCAGTACAATCTATGGGCTCATCCCCTCGCCCCTCGCAAGCACGATTATCTTCCACTATACTCTGAAGAAGCTCTGGCACTGCATTATCAACATCAGTTATATTTATAAACGTCGAAAACACTGTTTGATTCACAGCCATGAAATCTTCGCCAGTCTTGACAACAGTGTCATCAGATCTAAACGTAGCATTGGAAGTAGATGTAAGGAAATTTGTGATCTTTGTTGATGGATGGAACAGAGGGTCTTCAGGTTGATAAGTTGCAGCAATGATAGTGAAAATTAAAACCCCTAGAACAAATAGAGTAAAACAAAGATTCCCAATCATTGCTAATGCACTAGGGCCCAAGTTTTCTGGTCTAAAACTTCCATTCCTAGAAAAAATCCGAGACCTGTCCATCATTTTCCCAAGATTTCTGAAGCTCAATCTGCAGAAACCAAGGGCTAAACTGCTCAATTTGTATTAAAAACACACACAATTTTATCCCAACAATGATAACTAAACTCTAAATGAGCACAATGGGGCCTTAGATTATGAGAACAGACAAGTACAGGGCATATAAAAGAACTAAATTAAAAGAAAAAAAAAATCAAAATGGCTCTACAGATCTGGATCAAAAAATGTGAAGGAGGTTCAAGGTGAGCAAACAAAATCAATGATAAATGAGTGGGAGCATATGCAATCCAAGATCTAGATTTAGGTGGGCTGCCCACTTCCTTACCTCGAACCTCTTTGAAGATTGATTAACAGCTTCATAAGTCAAGAGATTTGGGTAATGATCACCGTCATCATCATCACAGAATTTAACACACTGACGAGTGATTCCCTCATCTATTTTTGGGTTGACTCTTTGATGACCCGGCACTAACCAGAAGTGACGGAGTGGCATTTCCTCCTTTTATTTCATTTTGCAGAGGGTAGATTCGGTGGTCTTAGAAAACAGAGTAAATTTTCTTCAGAAGAGAAAGACAGTAAATCTTTTTTCCTTTTTCCTTTTGTTTTCTCATAAAGGTTCCCCCTACTCATTGACCATTGGGCGGGGGAGGGGGTGGGTTCAGATCCTCTCACCGCAACTCTCTTACCGTGCGCGTCACTGCGTGACACGTGGTAGAAGAGGAGGTGGTGACGCTGAATGAGGATTACCCTCATCCAGCCTCACCACCTATGCTGCCACGTGTCACGTGATGAGGAGTAGGGTGAGGTCACCGCCGATGAGGTGATCCCATCTGGGTGTTCAGGGAAAGAAAAAGATCATTGTACTATCACATTGTCTATTTTATCCCAACTTTGTATTAAACAAAACAGAATTTCCTAGAACAAAAGGTCATTCTATGCCCTGAGGGCTATTACTGTCCTAGGCCCAAAAAACATTGTGGAGGATGCAAATTAGAAACTCAACGGTCTTCAAGGTTAAGTGAAGACTTACGCTATACGCACACAAGATGTCCTCCCGTATACTAGGCCTTTGGCCTAGCAGCAGTGGAACACCCACACTGCGTGTCTTTGGAATTGAACTCTTGACCTTTTGGAACAAATCTCAACCCGAATACCAAATAATCTATGTCTTAAAAGCAATAGAACCGAATTTATACTATAACAGGGTGACGAATTCAGTTACATGCATAAGGGTGCGGAGAAGTTCTTTATATGAGCGTGTCATTAAATATTACAGCGTAACAAAATATGTTGGAACTATTGGAATTTGAGAGTTGCAGAGTATGAGCGGAAGCAAGTATTAAAAAGATTTTGGAAGAGCACACATTGTAGAATTTGTAAGAACAAATATAAATAGAAGAGTAGAATTGAAAGCTGAATATGTAAAAATTTTATTCATGCTTTAAGTTCTTCAGTTGGAGAACTTCACTGTGAAATGTAAAGTGTTTGCCTTTTATAAAGTTTGGAAGAGGTAAGACACCTCAAGCCATCAATAGCTATTTCTAACGGCTATATTCATATTTACAATTGTTTATTGGTCCACCGAAATAGTAGATGTATGTATAGTATATTCGTATAAATACTCTTGCTGCACTGTGCTTATGTTTATTCCTTTAGTGCTACCTCCGAGGTTTCTTATGTCCAAGTATTTCAGCTCGCAGTGCTACCCCTGCTGCTGCTGTTAATCTTTGTTCTGTTAGCTCACCGTAGCTTAGTCCATTTGTTTATGCCTTTATCTCGTCTCCTCAGCTTGGCATCCATGTGCCTTCACTTCGTCACTTCGGCTTTGACATTCTTTCCTTTAGCTCAGATACTTCATCACCTCGGCCTTTCCTCATTTCAGCTCACCTCGACGCTTCTTCTTTTGGCTTGAGACTCTTTCAGATTCCAACACTTTTCACCTTGGCCCTTTATCCCAACATTGCATTGTTTCACTTCGGCACTGCTTTTCGTCACCTCGGCACTGCATGGTTTAGCTTAGCACCTAATCTCAGCTTCAAGTACTTCTGACCTCATCTTGGCTAGACACCTTGGTTCAGTACTTCTGATTATGCCTTACTTCGTCTAAGCACCTCAGCTCGGCACTCTGATCTTTCTGGTATTTGATCTTCACCTCGGTATGACACCTCGGCTCGACCCTCCGATCTTTATTTGTACTTAAGTCTTTGATCCTCGCCTCGGTATGGCACCTTGGCTCGGTACTCCTTCCTTTACTTCAGCTAGACACCTCAGCTCGGCAAGTCACTTTATTTCTGCAGACTCTTCAACAGGAATCAACACGCGCTATATATACATACACACATATATATACACAGACGAATATATATATATATGTGTGTGTATCTATATACATAGACACATATGTATATCATATATATACATATACATACATAAATACATGTATGTATGTATATATATATATATATGTTTGCGTGCATACGCACACACACATATACAACACATACACATACACACATATGTATACACACAGAGCTTAGGAAAAATAGATGTTCTTGGTGTAATTAAGTTCTAATAGTTACTGTCGATGTATTAGTTGCTGAACATTTGAGAATGTCGTGGTGGTAGTAAAATTTGTGACCCCAAAGAATGGTCGCAATTTGGTCATAAATTTGCAATTGTTTTCAATTAAATTTCAATTCACCAGCGAATTGCGACTGCCGTTTTGTGATCAGCCGCCAGTTGTAAATCAAAATTTGCGACCTCTTTTTTAAATTTTTGTGAACGCTTTCGGGAGTAGCAAATCTGCATTGTTGTTGTAGTGAAGTTTAAGCAATTATTGTTGAAATCCAATTCGAAAAACGAAATAAGAATATATAAAACATAAGTAACATATGAACTACTATAAATCGTATCACATTCTCCATCTTTCCTTCTTCGTTTTCATTGAAGCATTTAACTGTGCTTAGTGTTTTTTAAGATGACTTTAAAGAGTTATGAAAATTAGGGGTAATATATTAACCCCTTCTGATTGTAACCCTTTTACGACCTAACAAAAGCCTGACATTATAATATATTCATGGCTTATCTGACGTAATTTTATTAGTTTTTTAAAAGAGACTTTATGATCAGAGAAATGTTGATGCATTTTTGTACTTTGATATGATCCCTGTTTCGAGATCTTATAAATAATATGCACATCAACAACAACAAATAATACGAATATATACTACCTGTATAGATGACACAATAATAGTAATATGGTGTAATAGTGAAGGAATTTAGTAAATACAGATATAAAGCTTCCTATATTAAAATAGTCAACTGTGTATATACACAAATAATGAAAGACAAAAAAAAAATGCAAAGTCAACCTAAAATATAAAGAGTATCTAGGCCCCTAAATATACTCTAAGGTGTCCCTATATCATGTCTAAACCTCTTTAACCTTAATCATCTCCATGAACTCCTATCCTGGACCATGTACTCATAGTGGTGCAAATCTAGTATGTCATACCTAATCTGCTCATCTCAAGTCAGTTTGGACTTGCCTTTACTCCACTTCCCCTCTACAGTGATGCTTTCAACTGCTCTGACAGACGTTGTTATCTGTCTCTTCTTGACATGCTCAAACCATCTCAGTCTTCCCTACTTTATCTTATCTGTTATTCTAGCTATCCATAACTTTTCCCTAAATACATCATTTATTATCTGGTCTAGCCTTGTACGCCCACACATCTAACTCAGCATCCTCGTCTCTGTCACTTTCATCTTCTGCGATTGTGTCCTCTTGATAGCCGAACAGTCTGTTCCATATAATGTAGCCGGCCACACTGACACCCTATAAAATCTTTCCTTTAATTTAGTTGGAAATTCTTGTCACACAGGGCATCCCTGAGGCCGCCCTCCACCCACATTAGTCTGCTTGTACTTGGTGTGTTACGTCATTATCTATGTCCCCATCTTGTTGTACAAACGATCATAGATACTTGAACTTACGTACATGTAAGACCACTTGACTCTCGATGATGATTTGACTATTCTCATCGTCGGCTGCGCCGTTCAATTACACGAAACAAGTAACTAAAAATTACATAGTCAAATTGCTTTATTTCCATCGTGGAAATGATTTCTGGACCTCAAGCGAGGCGATACTAATCTTGTGGTTTTACGTTCATTAACGAACACTATATGTTTAACTAATCATGCTGGAAATGGTTTCTGGACCTCAACCGGACATATCATGCTGGCCTGTTACTATTAGTATTTACCTAAATAAGGAACAAAACGTAGGGATTCTCGAAAGTCATGCCGAATGTCTGTGTAATAATATCAAGACATTGTCCTCATATATACCCAACTAATTGCACAAAAACTAAACATTGCCTCATCAATTTCGCACAAGATAATCACATAAAAAGTCTTAAAATCACCATATCTTGGCGTTATAGCTAGTTTTCATGATGGGGTCATTCAACAGAAAAGCAGCATTTCTATGCATAACCATGTTTTTGGTTCTTACAGCTATTTCTCAGGTAGCTGAAGCAAAAACTATTGAATATCCACCAATGGGACGTAACAATATTCCTTGCAGCAGAACCGGTGGTAGCAGCTCCGGCAACTGCGAGCCCGGCGAACCGGCGAACCCTTATCAGAGAGGATGCCTTCCGGAGAACCATTGCCGTTGTTGCCGTAAAAGGATCTGATAATGTTCTCCTCCTCAAGATGATTTTCAGCTGCCAAATTTTCAATGGACATCAAGAAGACAAGAGTGTGACTCTTTCTAACATAATAATAATAGAACCACAATAACAGTAATAATAACATCATTTAACCCCAAAAAAAAACATCAATGTATAGGCAAGTGAAATTTATTTTATTTTGTGGAGTCTGAAGGCTACATATACGGGTTGTAATGTTTCAAACTGAATTGTTTTTATTTTATTGATGAAAATTGTACCCATGTAATTATATATATATATATATATATATATATATATATATATATATATATATATATATATATATATATATATGAAGAGTGGAAAGTAATTATTACTGATTGAAACACGTTTCAATTGTCCTTTTTGGTCCTTCCTTTTCATTGAATTGAAGGTTTATGACGACCTAAAAGTACTAAATAAGAAACTACAGACGTAAATGTATTATATAAACGATGGCAAGAGTATGTGCGTGGTATTTCACTTTGTGTTTTCTTCGTCCAGAATTTTATATTATTGTGTGTGACTTTCATCATTATCATCATCCCTACCAATTATATCCCAACGACAGCAAAAGCTATCGTTAGGGTCTGGGAAGGGTAAGTGGTAGGCAAACAATACCTATGTCTCAATGGATAGAGAGTCTGCTCCCAATGAGACCCCCGGCTATATATGTACCTGCATAAATGACATAATAATAGAGATATGATGTGCTAGTGTGTTAGTGAAGGAATTCATAAAATATCAAGAAGAGGCTTTCGATATTAAAATACACATAACATGTATATGTACATGTAATGCAAAACAACGGTAAAGCATAAACAAACAAGTGTAAAATCAACCTAAATCGTAGATATTGTCTACGCATATCTATGTCCCTAAATATGCTCTAAGATGTCCTTATATATGACTTATATCTCGTTAACCTTAATCTTATGTCTCCATGAACTCCTATCCTGGACCATGTCCTCAGAGAGGTGCAAATCTAGTAGGTCGTGCCTAATCTGCTCGTCCCAAGTCAGTTTAGGCCTGCCTCTACTCCTGTTCCCCTCTACAATGAGGCTTTCCATTGCTCTGACCGACGTCGTTGTCTGTATCCGCTTGACATGCCCAAACCATCCCATTCTTTCTTCCCTTATCTTATTTGCTATACTAGCCACGTCTAACCTTTCTCGAAACACCTCGTTTCTGATCTGATCTAGCCTTGTATGCTCACACATCCACCTCAACATCTTCATCTCTGCCACTTCCATCTTCTGTAATCGTGGCCTCTTAATGGCCCAGCAGTCTGTCCCATATAGCATTGCCGGTCACACTGCCACCCTATAAAATTTTCCCTTTAATTTAGTTGGGAAATTCTTGTCACACAGCACCCCTGAGGCTGCCCTCCATCTACACCAGCCTGCTTGAACTCGATGTGCTACATCACTATCTATCTCCCCATTCTTTTGCACAAATGATCCTATGTACTTAAACTTACTTACTTATGGTACCACTTGACCATCGATAGTGAGCTGATTATTCTCACTGTCGGCTACGCCGCTGAAGTCACAGTGCAGATACTCGGTCTTAGAACGGCTAATCCTTAAGCCTTTTCTCTCTAAAACACCTCTCCACTGCTCTAGTCTCATACTCAGGGTATGTCTACTCTTTGCGACTAATACAATATCGTCAGCAAAAAGCATACACCACGGAACTGCCTCCTGTATCGGCTTTGACAACTCGTCAAGGACGACTGCATAAAGAAATGGACTCAACGCAGACCTTTGATGGAGGCCTACCTCCACGGGAAAGAAGTCTGTATTCCCCACAGGCGTACGAACGGTTATTTTCGTCTCAACATACATATCTTTAATTATGTCTATATACTTCATAGGGATCCCTCTTGCATTGAGACTATCCCAGATCAAGCTACGTGGCACACTATAATACTCTTTTTCAAGATCGATGAAAACCATATGTAAATCGTGTTTTTTCTCTCTATACTTCTCCATTAATCTTCTGAGAATGTGTATTGCTTCCGTAGTTGACCTTCCTGGCATAAAACCAAATTGGTTCACCGTAACCTGAGTTTCTCTCCTAATTCTATTGTCGATTACTCTCTCTCATAACTTCATAGTATGGCTTAGCAACTTAATCCCTTTATAATTCTCACAACATTGTGCCTCTCCTTTGTTCTTATGTAGGGGAACCACGACACTCTTTCTCCACTCATCTGGCATCTTTCCTGTTTTGCAAATACGGTTGAACAGAGTAGTTAGCCATTGAACCCCTTCCTCTCCCAAATACTTTCACGTCTCAATAGGTATGTTATCTAAGCCGACCGCTTTAGCTCTTCCCATCTTCTTCAGTGCTCTCATCACATCTCCTTGTGTGATGTTCTGACAGTAGGAATTATTATGTCGTCGTTGTTGGTTAGTAATGCTTTCTCGTTCTTCGTAGTCGGCACTACTGTCGTTGAAAAGATTGTGAAAGTATGTTTGTCATTTCAACTTGATGTCTTGTGCTTTGACTAACACATGTTCATCTTCTCCTTTTATAAACTTCCCGTCTCCTAGGTCCTGCCTCTTTCGATCCCTAGCTTTGGCAATCTTGAACATATCATGTTCTCCGTATTTTGTTTCTAGTCTTTCATACATCCTTTTATAAGCTGTCGTCTTTACCTCTGTCACTGCCTTCTTCGCCTCCTCCTTGGCGATTTTGTAATTCTCCTTCAATCTCACTTTCTCTTCCCTATTTGTGCAGCTTAACAGCTCTCTAAAAATCCTTTGTTTGTCTTTTATTTTTTGTTACACATCATAGTTCTACCACCGCGTCTCTTTATATACGGACGTCTGTCTTGTTGTTACCCCAAGCGTTTCTCTCGCCGCATGAGTAATAATAGTCGATATAGTCTCCCACATCTAATACAAAGACAACAATCTCTATAGACCAATGTAATCGAATAGCTTCAGATGTTGGTCATCAACATGATACAAAAATAATATTGAACCATATATATAGTGGGTATAAAATATCTTTGTCATAATATCTAAATTGTTATTGATACATAAATATATGCGGTTGAGATCATAAGAGACAAAAAATGAGGCAAAATATGAGATCTCCAATCACGCGCTGTGTACAAGTAACTAGTTTTTAAAAACAAAAAAATTTTAAACTTATTCCACTTTTGTAGATTGGAGGTCTCATATTTTACCTCAGATCCCAACCGAAATATATGCCTCCCTATACCTAACGCCGTCATCGTTATCATATCCATCGTCGCGAATCCAAACCCCTTCCTTCCGCTGATACCTTGTTCCTCCGACCCTTCATTACCGCACCCATTATTTCCCTCCGCTGTCAACATCTGAATTTTCATCATAATGGTCCCTCTTCCCCCTGTTCGCTACCATCCTCTGCCCCTACTTCATCCGACATCTTCCCTTATTTTCTTGTGAATGTTCTGAATTTGATGCTCTCTTAATTTTACTATTGTGTGCTCAAAAATGAGTTAACTTGGGAAAAATGACTAACGATGTGAAGAATTCGAAAGAACTCACTTGAAAAGATCCTCGGTGTTGGAGAGTGATGCAATTCAGCTGTGATTCTGCCAAAAAAAATCACCAGAGAATGGATTTTTTTTCTTGTCAGATTGGAATTACTGACAGAGGGAGACCGAGAATGAGGGATTCCAGTGGTGGGGTAGGAGACGAGTGGTTGCGGGGAGTGGTGGGAGCGTAACATTTTTATTTATTCATTTTTTTTGACTGTAATTAGATATCTAATGTAACTGAAGTAACATGTTTTGGATAAAAACAGTAAATACACCAACATTACTCCATTGTCTTAGAGGATTACGCATATGACTGAATATGTGAGAACCGGAAGTACACAACTATACCTATGTGTTAGAAACACACAGAGGTTGTTTCTGATGAGACATAATGAAAATTACTAGATCAATTGACATTTCATAATATAATAAGCGAATACTTGTGTGTAATATATATACACGGGCAATAATAGAAAATTGATTAGTTATACTTGTCTGTGTATATATACACGCATGTGTATATGTGTGTATGTAACTAAAATCGCGAGAAAATTTTGTTGTAAATTTATTAATTGTTTTATCAATACGTACATATTTTTTTATTTTTACACTATTGATTTTATCTTATTCTGACCGTTCATTATTAATCAATTTGCACATCTATTCACGTTATTTACTTTGCCAAAATTTAGTAATAACACAGATGACCGAAAGGGAGAAAAAGAGAACACAATAAATATGATACTCCCAAGTCCCAACGCCCAGTGCTGTTTGAATCATAAAGATATATGCTGAAATATATTAGCCATCTATTTGCTTCACCTTTCTATACAATAAAATCCATCCCAAGTTTATAAAAGAAAATTGACATTAGAAAAATGAATACACGGAAGACTACATCTGACAGCATTTGTAACGCTGGAAGATTCATATCATTTTCTCAAATTTATCAAGTTTCTTCACTCTGTCCATTGCTCGAAGAAATATGACAAAAAATATACCTGCGGATCAACCACCAAAGTAGAACAATTCAGAAGGCAAAAGTAATCATCAACACACCAACTAATGAGTAACTACTTCAAAGCGAAACCTCATTTGAAGTGTTACCTGCACCAATAAAGGAACCGTTGGCAAAGACTTGACTGCCTTGAGAGCTCATTGTTACACCAAGATTAAGGAGGGTACCACCTAAAACTGTATACATTGTTGCCATTTGTAGTATTGTTGCCTTCCTTGCTGCTCTTTCTGACTGCAAAATGTTGGTCTTATAGTCATGCACAAAATTCAGTTGTTTTTCCTTTAGTTGATTTTTATCTGTAGAAGGTCAGTAATGACACTATTTCAGCTTGAATATAAAAGAGCGTTCCTGGTGCACTAGTCTCCCGCGTTTGCGCAAGGTCCGGGAGGGAACCGGTGATGTACGCAGTCTTACGCTACACTTTGTGCAAGAGCCTGTTTCTGCGGCTCGAACCCGTGACCTTAAGGTCACAAAAGCAGCAACCTTAGCAGTTGCTCCAAGGTCCGCCCTCAAACAGCAGATTCAGCTTGAACATGGATTAAATAATTAGCTGAAACAGAGTGGGTTAATATGGGGATACCACATCCCATAATAGTGGAGAATGGGGTGCTTATCTTTACTCCACTCTGACAGATTACGATAAGCTTTCCATCCAACAGATCTTTCTAAAGAATGTAGAACGAGAACGGTAACTATTAGACTAGAAGAAGAGAAAAGGCCACTGCTTTGCAGAACCCATGACAATACTCTTTTTCTTTTTCTTTTTTCTTTTTAATGTGCAGGGGACTCGGAATATGTAGGATATGGGAAATGCTACTTAACCGCTAGAACTAAAGGTTTTTTCGACTCTTGCATCTAAGACATTAATTCTCCAAAAGAGAAAAGGCCACTGCTTTATAACATCCTTTTACTTACCTCTAAGACACGAACCCGAAGTTTCAGATCTCCAGCCTCAAGTTGCTTTACGAAATCTTCTATCCGCTGAATTCTGTATGGCATGGACATTGTATAGGTTCTTGCCTAAGAATCATTTGGAGAATGTCACTTCAATATTGTAACTGTCAATTGGAAAAATTCTAAGGACAAAAAGAAGACAGAAAAGATACAATACATCATTAGCTTGTTTCCTTATTTCCTGAACTAGTTGTGCCCCTGTCTGTTGCTTCTGTCTCAAGTCCAAGAGTTCCTGTATATATTATAATGTAAGCCGCGGTTTTGTAGTTTAAAAGATAAGAGTATTGCTACAACAACTGCGGGAAAGTAACAATAACATACCTGTGCGTAAGGTGCAGCAATCTTAGCAAAAGAAAAATCTGGATCCAGGTTGTAGCCAATACCTGATACAAAGGAGTGTATTCAGTCAAAAGTCGATTAACAAAGCCGCTTGTCCATTGAACCATATAAGTCTAAAAACTGCGTATTCAAAATCCACAAGATGCTTTTCGAACTAGAATCTCCAGCATTGTTAAGTTAATAGGAACCAAAAGGACACCACTATCACAAGTTCACAACTACAATCTTCTGCATTGCAAACCGCTGATGTAAAGAAATGCTATGAGTTCAAAAGCAGGGAACCTGCGGTTTGCATATTGGGGGGGGGGGGGGGGGGGGGGGGTATTGAAGATGGAGAGTGGGCTTGTATTTCACAGTTGGAATCTTGAATTGATGTTTGCTGCACAGAAAAAAGCTACAATGCAGAGAATAAGGGAATACCTTCTAGTGTCGAAAATGCTCTGAGCACAAATGTAAAAGTTGAGGGAAATCGGAATGGCTGATCTGTTGCTATTGCAAACAAGTCCTGTAAAGGAAAATTTTCATTTTCAACAGTCTTACGTCAAAATACACTAAAATGATGATTTAACACTTGTGGAAGTGTCTGCCTAATTAAAGATGAATTGGCAGTGTAAACTTCAAAAGGATATATCTAGAAATCATTTTCAGTTACAACTTGAGAAAGACCGCCAAACAAGGACTTGTGGAGCCTCTTGCACAAAGTGTAAGGTAAGGCTGCGTACATCAGATCACGAAGCGATCCGGCCCCTCTCTGGATCCTACGCAAACGGTGGGAGCCTAGTGCATTAGGAACGCCCTTTGTATTATCCTTAAGGGAGTCATACTGGCAGGATGTTGAATGATAGATCCACGACTTTCATTTGGCTTTCCAAAAGTCTCTCATGAAAGGCAAAGGTTTAAGTGACACTATTCTTTCAAGTAAGGGTTTTTGGAGTGTACACTCTTCTTTTGCCCTTATTTATTGGCCATTTTACCAATTACTGTGCTTCCATACACAGACATTGTCATTCTTTTATAACTTTTCACAAAAAGTAGCGAATATTAGATTTTGAATCAGAAAGCATGCTGAATTGATCATGCACAGCAATGAACAATAACTTAAGTGAGAATCAAATTATTCCATATTAAAGGCAAGGGACATTAAATTAAGCCAGACCTTTTACTAACCTCACCAATTGCAGAGAAGGTTTGTGATTGATCAGGTCTTTGATTCAACAAATTGTCCAAGAAATATTGCACCGATCTCCTCACCTTGAAGGAGGAACATTTTTTGAATGTAAAACTGAAGTAAGCCACTGTGAGAAGGCATCGTCGAATCAAAAGAATCAGATTATAAGAAAAACAAGAATTCAGTTTCATCCTTACCGAGGACAAATCTCCAGTTGGTTGAAGAGCTCCAAGATCTATAAGGCATTGCATAACCTGCACACGTAATATTGCTTCCTTAGCTAATCAAACCATAGAAATTGCAAACTCCACAAATTCTCAAATGACAAGGACAAATAAAGCTGAATCTTAACCAATACACAAAACGAAGAATTTTTTTCCGGCCCCAATATCCTTTCGCCGGTACATGTGGAACTTGGTTCCTACTGTATCACTTGACACAGAAGAATCTCAATTAATTCTAAATCTTGTAAACTGAAGACAAAGTTTGATTTTGAATACATTAAAACAAACTGGTATTTCATACTTGGAAGACCATACAAATTTTCATGCTGCTCACAGAGATTGAGCCATCCTTTTGGTCTAGTCTTAAAAGTTAGAGTTGTCCATGAAATCATGACATATAAAGCTATAGTACATATGTTGTTTAGGTGACTTGACAAGCAAATCATTCAGATCGATTGACAATTTCTCACTTGAGCATAGATGTAATGCTGGATGGAAAATTGTCAAAGACGAGAATGAAAATCACCTTTTTTGCGTCCTTCTCATAAACAGCGTAGAAAAGTTCTAATAGTCTCTCACGTGTGAAGTTCTTAATTTCGCCCATCATACCGAAATCATAGTAAATAAGTCCTTCGTCAACATCAATAGCAAGATTTCCAGGATGGGGATCAGCATGAAAGAAACCTGTCCTCAGAATCTGAAAAAGTAGCAGGTCGTAGATATCAAACAGCCTTTAAATTCATCCGAACAAACTAACTAGCTTGCTGACAATGATTAACCTGAATCAAATAGGCTTCAATAGCACGAGAGGAAATTCGAGACCGGCTAAAACCTTCTGCATCAATCCTTTCTACTTGGCTGATCTTGATTCCTGTTCATGCTAATTAATTTAGCAGCTAAAAAAGAAGTTCTGGACAAAGCAAAAATACAGAGTACAGCTTGATTCACCCACCTGGAACATACTCCAATGTCAACACCTTCGTGGCAGTGTAGTCCCAGTAAACCAGCTGGCAAGGCAGAAAATTAAGACCAGAATTACATATAAATAACAAGAGAGAGGATTTAGGAAACATACAGGTACACGTGCCCACTTTATGTTTCGAAAATCCCGACGAAATCTGTCTGCATTCTTCCCTTCATTTATGTAGTCAATCTCCTCATACAAAATCCTGGATGTTCAAGGGATATAGAATTACAGATCCAAAGACCTAAGCAAGGGGTGAAAAAATCATAACAAGGCAGCACTTTCCTTGCGGCTAAATCAGTAACAAGCACTACAATCTCAAATATTTGGAGCAAGCTGCAGAAAATATAACGCAATGAAACAAAATGAAAGAGAAACACAATTGGCTAATACAGACTTTTCCTGGAAGAACAACCATACTTGAATAAACAGGTAAACAACCTTGGCGGTCACAACTCCGTATCCACATAATCTGAATTATTCCTATCTCCCCACAAGCAGTAACTTCTTCCAACATCCTTTTTTATTAACTTCTCTAAAGATTAGTATCACTAATGTGTTACTCCCTCCAACTTTTTCCCTGTTCTTTATTGAACAGTCAAACTCCATACTAGATGCAAGGCAGAACAAGCAAAGACTAGAAGCAACAGCTATGAAAATACAAATAAATAGGCAATGATAAAAAAAACGCATACACAACAATTTTGAGGAAAAGTCAGCAGGAACAACCATAGAGTGAACCAACAATCATCTATGCTCAAAAATTGATGCTAGATTTAGTCATATTCACAAATGTGCGTCAACGAGTGTGTGCATGTTTGTATATTTATATGTGTATATATATATATATGGAAACATAACAAACAGAACAATTTTTTGTGTTGTCTCACTTAGCACATTCTTCATAAATCCCTATCCAATCCCTTGTTGGACCTCCCAATGACTCACTTTTCTGGAAGTATTCAGCAATCAATTTTAGGTTTCCTACAAATGAGAACACAAGAAAATCAACACTCCAAGGTTAAGAAGAAAACATAAAAGCATAACAGAAGCACTTCACTTACGGAGATCAATGTCAAAAAGTTTCTTTAGACCAGGTCTTTGAACTTTAACTGCAACTCTTTCTCCATTATGTAAGATCGCACGATGAACCTATGAAGGTTTACATAAGCAAGTCAACATGCAGGGATCTTGCTGCAACATATTATCGAATGTAGATAACAAAACCATAATCCACTTGAACACAAAATTGTTCAAAATTCTTTTAGAGTTGCGTACTTCTACAAGTTTCCGCTTAAGTTGTAGGAGAAGTATGAGGAAAATCTTCAAAATCTTGGACAATTCATCACATTGTATCTCACAATCACGTATGATGAATGAAAAGCAAAGCATAAATATTCATCTCCTCTTTCTTTTTTGAGCTGTTGATATCACCAAGTTTCGGGAAGTAAATCCATGAACTAGCCTCTAGAATCAAAATGTTCACGATCTAATCTTCCTATAGTGATGTAAGTATCTGATTCAAGAAGGCAGTTTCACTGGCAAAAACTTAAGGAGAAACAGAAAGATGAAGCAAACCTGACCAAGACTAGCAGCTGCAATAGGTCTCTCTTCAAATTCCTTATATATCTGATCAAGGGGGGCCCCTAGTTCTTTTTCAATGAACAGTTTTGCTTTCTTTGGTGAGAAAGCAGGGACCCTATCCTGGAAGAAACATTAGAGTATGTGCCACACAAAATCAGACTTTTCAGTATGAATTCCAATGACTTAACTGTTGAAAGTGTTAGAGTAATTAGTATCTTTTTGTATAAGGAATAGTATCGTTCATCATAAAAATAGGAGGTGTAGAATATTGTGTAATTAGTGTGAGATCCCTCTTATAGACCAAGAAATGTATGTGTGTGTATATCTGTGTGTATTCGTAATCACTCATCAGTGAAATTGAGCCATTTGGAAAAGAACAAAGGCATCACAGATGCGGTCCATGCTCGAGAAACCACCATATCCATTGATGAGATACATGAAAAACTCAATCAAGAAGCCACCTTTCAACATAAACAACCCAGAAAAAAACCCAACTTGCAGCCCCATACCAAAGTCCTCGCCCACCCAACCCACGGCTTGACCGCGCATCCCCCGCCACTATCTTGGCTTTTGCCAAGCTTCTGGGACTCAGGAACATACTGTGAAACGATGTCCTATGTTCCGTCTTGTTCAAAATCAACCACAAGGTGGCTCATCCCCTAACCGCCCATCCCTCCCTTGACAACCTCGGGCACATTTTACTGCCACCACATCGCCTCCCACTCCCACATGGCTTCTCGACATCGGTGGATTACATCATATGAAGAATGATTTGCAGAATTTATCTTTTCATACTCCTTATGCAGAGCATAATGACATTGTGATTGGCGATGGCTCAGGACTCCCTATTTCACATATTGGTTCTACTATTTTCACATCCCCTACTCGCTAACGTCCTTTGTATACCCACTATGAAACAAGACTTAATCTCCATTTGTCAATTTTGCACTACTAACAATGTCTCCGTTGGATTCTTTTCCTATGGAATTTAGGTCATGGCCCGGGGCGCGGGGGCACTACTTGTCTCGGGCAATACTAAAGATGGCATATATGAGTGGCCTGCTGTGTCCGCACCTTTGCTCCACTCGTTGCTTTTTCACCTCCACTACTACCTCTACAGCTTGCCACTCTCATTTAATACATCCGCCATCGAAGATTTTAGAACATCCAGTGTCGAAATTTTCATTACCTTCCACCTCTTTCCCATATATGCATTGCAACGCCGGTCTTATCGTTAAAAGCTATAAGTTACCTTTTTTTCTTCAATATTGCAATCTTAATATCTATTACAAATTATATTCTTAGAGGTCTGGACATCCCCTACATACTCTCATGATGGCTTCAAATGTTATGTTATTTTTGTGAAATATTTTACACGTACAAATGGTATTACCACTCGAGAAAAAATCTGACGTGTATACTATTTTCATCAGATTTAAACCACTCGTGGAAAATCATTTCCATCACAATCTTGACACTTTCTTCTGACAAAGGTGGGGAATATCAGGCTCTATCCCATTACCTTACTCTTCATGGCATCTCCCATCTCACCTCTCCTCCGCATACTCTAAAAAATAACGACAGGTCGGAACGCAAACATCATCAGATGGTTGAAACAGACCTTGCACTCCTTACACAGACATGCCTCATTACCCTTTATTTATTCACAGTGTGCAATGGCTACTGCCGTCTATCTCATAAATCATACGCTTACACCCACTCTATCATTCTCTTTCCCTTATGAATATCTCTTTCACATACCCCCACCACACTAAACTACGTGTTTTTGAGTGTCTATGTTATCCTTGGGTCGGCCCTTACACATCACAAGCTTGAAGCTCGTTCCATCCCACGTGTCTTTGTTGGGTACTCATTCACCCAAAGTGCATATCTTTGTTTTGATCCCGTTTCATCAAAACTCTACGCCTCTCGACATGTTCAATTTGTGGAGGATGTCTTCTCATTCAAAACTCTTAAACCTTTTCTTTCTCACCCCACAGAGGACACCATGCACGCAAGGTGCCCCATTGTTGACACTCCCCGGTGCTGACACGTCACCGCCTGCCTCAATATTGTCCCTCTCGTGCACCCCTGACCACGATCCCCTCATCTACGACTTCTTTTCCATGACCCCTTTCTATGACTCCCCCTTACCACCTGCACCAGACACCAACCCCACACCAACATTGAACACATAGACCCCGCGCACTACTCTCACCCACTCTTGCACCACCCAGCCCGCCACCCTCCTAGCCTTAATTCCCCACCAGTAGCCCCACCCCTGTTCCCCAAAACATCATCTCGCCTCTCAAATCCAGCACTCGAACCCATCCATAGCATGATCACCTGCCCACGCAACAACACTTACAACCAATTAAGAGGAAATCAAATCTCTCAGTCATTTCTAAATTAACCACGCTAACCGAGACGTATACCGTAACCTAAGCTCTCAAAGATCTCAACTGGAGCCATGCTCTGTCGGAAGAGTATGATGCCCTGTCCTCAATTACACATGGGAACTTGTTGCCTCTGATCCGCAGCAAAAGATTGTTTGTGGCAAATGGTTGTTTGGTATTAAATATCTGGTTGACGGTTATATTGACATGTACAAAGCTACGCATGACACCTCTAGTCCGGTGTAGAAACCCACCAATATCTGTGTGGTCCTTAGTATTGCTCTTAATTGCAGATGGCCACTGCGTCAAGTTGATGTGAATAATACTTTCCTGCAAGGTACTATGAATGAGGATGTGCATTCACAACCCCTGGGTTTGTTGATAACGATCACCCCACATATGTCTGCAAGTTCTGTAAAGCCATTAATGGTCTTAAACAAGTACCCAGAGCATGATACCAAGAACTTCGTCAATATTTGCCAGACCTTGGGTTTGCAAATTTTCATTTTGACACTTCTTTATTCATCTATGATTCTTATGACACTATCCTATATATTTCCGTTTACGTAGATGATATCATCGCTACTGGTTGTCATGGAACTATTATGCAACAATCTATTGATGCTCTCGCTGCGAAGTTCTCCCTCAAAGACCTTGGCTCATTTGATTGTTTTCTTGGCATTGAGGCTGTTCCTACACCCACTAATTTACTCCTCTCTCAATGAAAATACATAGCAGATCTTCTATCTCGCACCAACATGCTTGGTGCGCATGCGGTTACTAACCTATTTGGCTTGAAAGATCTTCATCTTTCTTCAGGTACGACTTTTAATGATCCCGCAGAGTATCTCTGTAGTTGGAGGCCTTCACTATCTCTGTTTGACTACACTCGATATTGCTAATGCTGTTAACAAGCTCTCTCAACTCATGCATCGACCCATTACTGAGCACTGTGCTACCGTGAAACGTCTCTTCTGTCATCTTGTGGGCACTCTTGATATTGGCTTGGCTCTTCACCGCCATTCCCCTTTGTTTTACAAGCCTTTTTTGATACTGATTTGACTGGTAACAAAGACGATTATACCTCTAAAAGTGCATATATGGTCTACCTTGGCTGCAATCCTATTTCATGGTCCTAGAAAAAAGTATACGATAGCTCGTTCCTCCACCGAGGCAGAGTGCTGTTCAATTGCAGCTACTACTGCTAACTACCCTGGATTTGCTCTTTTTTCTCTGAGCTTGGTGTTAGGTTACCTTCTGCTTCGTTTATTTATTGTGATAATGTAGGTGATACTCATCTTAGTGCTAATAATGTGTTCTATTCTCGTATGAAGCATGTTACCATTGATTATCATTTTATTCGTGATCAAGTATAACATGGTGCTATAAGTGTTCGCCATGTGTCTTCATATGATCTTCTCACAAAGCCACTTCCTCACATATGCTTTCATCTTTTGAAAGACAATATTGGGCTCACACATTGAGCTCCATCTTGACGAGGCATGTTAAGAGTATTTAGCATCTTTGTGTATAAGGAATAATATCTTTTATTATGCAAATAGGAGGTGTACAATATTGTGTAATTAGTGTGAGATCCCTAGACTGCTTCTCTAGAATATTCTTTAGTCTTTGTAGACCAAGACATGTATGTGTGCATATATATGTGTAATCACTCATCAATGAAATCGAACCATTTACTACAATTATTCTATAGAAAGGTATGCACTTTCAAACTAAGGCAGAGCTCAAAAAAAAATTCCAAACCTGCAATTTGGCTAGCTCATCCACAAACTCTTTCGGAAATAGATCAGAACGAGTTGAGGACAATTGACCAAGTTTGATGAACGTGGGACCAAGTTGAAGCACACGTTCGCGTAACCATGAAGCAGTTCCACGTCTTCTGGCTTGCTGATAAATGACATGGCCATAATAGTGAAATGAAATGCCATAAACAGTTAGTTACATGACCATAAACAGTAAGTTAGCTAGAAAATTTGACATAAGGATGTCTTACAGAACACACCAACAATGCTTCCTCCCAATCCTTAAATATCATCATGGAACTCATTGGATTAGAAAGAAACAGATGAATATGTGGAACTTGCCTGCTTTTGTTCCGTGAAGCCACCTACGTAACTCCACTTTGCATTGTCCAAGAGAACTCGAACACGCAAGGAGAGAACAAATGACCACACATCTATTGTTCTTTGGAATGAGTTGTAGTTCTCACTAGCCCAACTGAAGCCTTCATCTGATGGCAATATCTTCAGATCATTAATTGGTGGAAGCTTTGTAGCTTCGGCAGCCTTGACAAGGGGAGTAGGACGATTTTTCTTAACAAGACTTGCACCATTAACTGTACCAGTTCCATTAATAACTCGTCTTGAACCATTCACAACTCCTTTATATTTTTCTGGCAGTTCCTTTCTCTCGGTTATAGCACCAGTTATAATGCTTGCAGAACCATTAACAATGTCCTTTTTATTTACGACCATTGTCCTTCTCTTAGTGACTTCACTAGCAGATATCATTTTTATTGGCCGACCATTTCTATCTAATTTCAGTTGTGATCCAGTCTGCTGCATAACCACTTCCGTCGCACCAGTTCTTTCACTTTTCGGATAATTACTTCCATGCCTTTCAATCATCCAAGAGTTTGGATTTGCAATTGATCCTGAAAAACTAAGATTCTCATATGGTTTACCATGATTTATTCCTTGATCACAGCGGCAATAGACACTATGAAAAGATGATGTCATCACCATCTTACTCAGCAGAACCTGAATATTCAAAAACCATAACAATCATCAAATGGCAAAGATCAAAGGAGTAACAGAAAATTGAATGCAACAGCAAAACAGAGCAGATCATGGCAAAAAGTGAACAATTCGAAAACAATCAAGAACATTCTCCAAATCCAATAGGCCTGGAAGAGATCTTCAAATAACTTCTCTTGAATCCATAGGTTAAAGAACCTTTGCAATTCTATATTGAATTTATGTTCACGCCTAATGAAAGTGGATTATGATTTGGTTCCCATACATATCTATTGATACATCTCTTCTATGGAAACATAATAATTTTAGTCGATTCAAGTCCCCCAAATCAAGAATCAAAACCAAACCAAAACCAAGATCAAGAAAACAGGATTAGAGCAAAGAGAACTCCCCTCCTCCCCACCCCACCTCCTCCCACCTCCCAATCCCCAGCCCCCAGGGAAAGTGCACTTATAATCCTTGATTGACTATCAATGTAGCCAACAGAAAATATTTCTACATGGCAAAGAGAAGACTACAAGTAACTAAAAAATGAGTCTATACATAATCAAATCAAAAATTGATGACATCGCCCAAAAAAATAACAATTCTTAAAAAATTCCAAAATTACAACAAACACCAGGATGGAAATCCTAGACCTTAAAATAATCAAGAAACAAATACTAAATCGCTTTCAAACTTCAAACCCAATGAAATAACATGTGAATTGGGCAATTCTGCAGAGCTGCAAACACCAAAGAGGAAAAAAAAGAAAAAACCATAAAATCCATCATAAAAAAGATTAACGCAAAAGCTTACTGTTGCTGAGCAAGAACAAGAATGTGAAGTCAGACTCCAAGACCCAACTGATTAATAAAAAGCCAAAATAAATAATCGTCTTCCAAGTTCCAACCTTTCGGCAACAATGACACGACAACAAAAAAAATCTAGTGAGTTGTCAAGACAGAGATGGATACTCTCTCCTTCAAGAATCCAAACTAAAGAATCAAAGGACCAACCTCCTCTAACGTCCTAATCAGTCAGTAGTTCAGAAAGGGAAAAAACGTGTAAGCTTGGTTCTCCGATGCGGGATGAGATCTCCTCACCGCGCGGTGAGTCACCGCACGGCCCAGAACGCGACACGTGGTAGCAATAGGGGGTGGTGAGGCTGGATGAGGGTTACCCTCACCCAGCCTCACCACCCTCCCTTTTTGCCACGTGTCGCGCGGTCACGCACGCGGTAAGGGAGTAGCGGTGAGGGGATCCTATCCCCTCTGATGCTTAGTCTTCCCCGCAAGCCTGTCGGGATGATATGAATGTAAGTGTAGAAATTACAACGTTCGGTTACACCAAAAGAAAAAATAACAGCAACCTTTACCGACCACATTCTTTGTATGGCTAAGCAGACAGTTATGTGTATCAATCTTTTAGCGTACCATTCTTCTTAGTTTACCATTTTGGAATATTCAGTGGTAAGGCCGCGACTCTAGCACACTAATATTTTAATATAGAAAACTTTTTATTTATATATACTAATTTGCTTTACTAGTATAATAACACACATATTTCTATTATTATGTTATCTATATATGTATATGTAGACTCAAAAGTTTCAGTAGAAACAAACTCTCTATCTTTTAGAATGGATGTATTATTTATCTATCTTTTACTCTCCCCAGATCCTAACGATAATTTTTTTTGGTGTCGTTAGAATTTAATGATTATGGTTGTTGGTGGTGGGATTACTATTTGAGGGGGAAAAGCAAGAGCAATATCTTTCTCCCTCTCTTTTTTAATAATAAATAAGGATGTGAAGAGAAACTACAAAGACCGGGCTTTGGGAGGAGTAAAATTTTCAAATGCTCTCGTCTAAACAAAAATATCTTACAAATAACATAATTATGTATTTATTTACGTCTCTTGTTACATTCTCAAGTGGGTGATATGTCTCATATTACATGTTCAAATGGATCTATTTATATATTTATACGTATTTTTGTTAGAATTTGGGTTTTCAAAAGCTAAGTTTAAGCGAGAATATAAAACAACTTTTGGGGTTTCTTAAACATCTCTCTTAAATAGAAATATTATGTAACATACTCGCATTTGCATGTGGTAAATATGGACCAATGTCTCTTCAGTATGCTGAATCAAGGCTTCGGATCGCGTAGAGCTTGTTTACGGCACCTAGCCTAATATATGTGGGCATAATATACTATTTTTCTATAAAGACATTCTTTGTGTCAAATTCATAAAGTAGCCGTTTTTTTTGACTGCTATGAATAGCAGAACTTTGATAGTATCGATCTTTGTTACCGGTGAGAGTGTTTCTGAATAGCCAATGACATATGTTTGTGTGTGCTCTTTAGCTATCAGCCTAGCCTTATGTCGTTTGACGGTGTCGTCTGTCTTGTACTTGATAGTAAACATCCACCTGCACTCAACTGATTTTATTTCTTTCGGTAACATACATTTTTCCTAAGTCGCATTTTTTGTTATGACCTCTATTTCTGTTCCAACGTCTGTCTCCATAGACTTGTCATACTCGCTTCTATGGTGTTCTGGGAATAGTTTCTAACAGGAGCATAGTCGAAAAAAAGTGTAGTATATGCGATTCTTTTCCTGGTTGTGCTTACTAGGTACCTAGATTTTCAAGACACATGCTCGAGTAAATATCGATCATGAGGAACTCCTCTATTCTTCTGTTGTGATAAGACAGACACATATTTCTTTTCATTGGTATTAGTATCATTATTCATAGGGATACCACATGAATCTTCATCAGAGTGAGAGTAATTTGCCTCTTCTCGGACATCCGACGAAGGGGACTCACTGGACAGTGAGACTGGTTCATCGATCCTTTCTATGTTTTCGGAGGAAGACTCGGTGGCTCCATATACCGACTCCTCTAGAACAGTCTTCGGACAACTTAAGCTGGTGAGCCAATCTAGGGTGTCACGATTACTCTCTCATTGAACACTAGATTGGCTAGGGTGGAATAAGAACTCGGTCTCAAGAAAAACACAATCAATGGTTACATGGATTCGACGAGTTTGGAGATTATAACACCAATACATATTCTGATGAGTAGCATATCCTACAAAAACACACTTTTCGGCACAAGATCAAATTATGATAGTTTGTGTATGAAAATATGGATAAACACCGACAGCCAAAGACTTTCGGAGGCTAGATGAATATTGAAGGTATGGTAGCTTGAGTCAAGAGCATCTGTAAGGGAGATCAATGTTGTAGCATTTGAATGGTAAACGATTCAGTAGGTAGACAAAAGTAGTTATTGCTTCGGGCCAATAAGACTGTGGAAGATTTGACTCGAACATCATAGCCATGGTCATTTTGAGTCGGATTCGGTTTTTTGTTTCGATCATCCCATAAGACGTATTAGGACATGATGTTTGGTGAATGAGTCCTTGAGTTTTGAAAAAAAGTCTGTAAAGTTTGGTTGACATATTCTCCACAATTATCGTGGCAAAGGATCTGTATTTTTTATCAAACTATGTCTCGACCATGTGAAATAACTCAACAAGTTTTTCAGAGACATCGGATTTATGTATTCACAAATATATCAATATCATCCGGAAGAAATCATCAACAAATATCACAAAATTGTGAAATAACTATGAGTAAACATGGGGGCCGGGCCCGAGACATCAGAATACACGAGAGGAAATGCAAGTTAACTCGGGTATTATTCAGATAAAACATAACATAGCGGTTTTTTTTATTGTAATACATTTTTCACGAGTCGGGATTGGGATATTATTCGAAAATAAACTGAGACATAAACGTTTCAGGTACCGAAAGGAAGGATGTCCGAGGTGCCAATGCCATAGCCAAAGTTGCCCGTTTACCATTTCGTTGGCCAGCATGGAATGACCGTAGTGAGTCACATCATCGACATAATACAGGTTGCCGCACTAAGTACCACGCCAAATGATGCTTTCATAGGTATGTCCTACAAGCGACAAAATATGGGAAACATAAGTATCATGCAATTAAGCTTCTTCATGCTATGGGTGATAGACGATAATTTTGATGACAATGTCAGAACAAAAAAACAGTTATTCAAACGTATTTGTGGTGAAAGGACTATGGAACTCCCCCTTGAATAGAGACTAATTCATCACTAGCTGTTTCAATGCTGTTTTTGTTGGTTTTAAGATGTGTATAAAGTCTGCTGGGTCATAGTATCGGTAGCTCCACTGTCGAAAATCTAATTGGTAGTATTATGGGTTGAATTTGTAATATTAGCAAAGTAGTGGGGTGACTTTGTAATATTACAAAAGTTCTGGAGCGATTTTGTAATATTGCCAAAACCGTAGTGATTCTGTAATATTAGAAACCTTTTAGGGTGAATTTATAATATTACATAAATCTTGAGTGTATCTATAATATTAAAAAAAACTGGGCTGAAAAACGTTTATTAAAGTTTAAGGATTAGGGTGTAAATCCTCAACCCTTTTACCTTCTGGAATTACTCCATCTCTGTTTCCCATCATTCGATCACCCCTTTTATTTCGACTCCCTTCATTTTTGCTCTCTCATGCCGTCATCTCCGTCTTCTCGCCGCCACCTGGTTTGCTGCCACTGATACAGGTATCCCGGAGGTGCCCACACCAGTGGCACCCCTCCTTACTGGTGCACAATTCTTCCGTCTTTTTGGGTCTTTTCCCACCAATCAAGATATCCTATAAGGAGAAAGCGCAATAGGTGCATTGCAATCGAGACTTATCTTCTTTCTCGTAGCCTTGTGATGATAGACTTGAGCGGGGTGGCCCCTGTGTATTCGACCGAGTTGGCCCTTGTGTCCCTCAGGTTTCTCAATTTTTTGGTGCCCTCGTGGCAAGTCCTAACTCAATCCCTGATGAGTAGTTCTTCTGGCTAAAGGTTGTTGAATTCAATTTAAATTCGAGCTTTTCTCGCCGAATCATGGCATATGTGTTTTTAACTGAGGGGAGTGGTTCCTTCTTAAGAATCTCTCATTTCACAGGTTCAAATTTTTCATCAATAGCCATTATCAATTGAAACAATCTTTGTTCTCGTGTTTTGTTGTTGTATATGACAATATCTTCCTAGTCTTTCATCTGGTTTGGGTCCTTTCGATCATTTTTCATCAAATATTCTGTAGTTTGTTACAACAATCCTCTAATGTGTATGTCCCTTCTGATGATATTTGGGACGTGATAAAAGGCTATTCTAGTATGGAAGTTGAAACAGATCCAAAGTTGTTTGCACTTATGCTTCGGCATTCTTTAGGCGATTGGCGTTATGTTCATGTGGTCTGGAAAACTAACTGAAAGAATTGTGAGGCAAAACAATATTTTCATTCATGTGTCAAATGAAATATACATCCGGATATATATAACTTCACATCAAGACTTTTGGTACAATTGAAAAATTGTTACAACAAGATAATGATATAGTTGGTTGGTATAGTTTGAATGAGTTGGTTACAATTTGTTGATATGGGGTTGTTGTGAACCTCCTAGAGAACCTCCTGGAAGATGGACATCCAGCTGGCACAGCAGTGATATTGGCGTGAGCCTTACGGCTCCTTAATATGCCCCTGCAAGATGGCAGTTTTGCCGGAAAGTCCAATCTTGGAACGAAGAAATACAAACCGATCTTTAGGCAGTGGTTTCGTAAGCGCATCCGTGAGCTGATTGGTAGTCGAAACATGCGAAACTATGAGTGCTCTGGCAGTGACTTTTTCTCGGACAAAATGATAGTCAAGCACAATGTGCTTTATCCAACTATGGAAGACTTGATTAACACATAAATATGTGGCACTTAAATTGTCACAATAAATGGTAGGGGGCTGAGTAAGTGGAACACCAAGTTCAGAAAGAAGGTGCGTGGCCCACGTGACTTCGGCAGCGGCAGAGGCAACCGAGCGGTACTCTGCTTCAGTAGAGTATCGAGCAATAGTTCGTTGCTTTTTAGAACACCATGAAATGAGATTGCCACCAAGAAAAAGAATAAATACAGTAGTGGATTGATACGAGTCGTGATCACCTGTCCAGTCAGCATCACAAAAAGCTCGAAGAAGAAAGGGTTGATAACGACGAAGCATGAGTCCCCGATGAATAGTATGTTTTAAATAGCGAAGTAACTGTTTGGCGGCTGTCCAGTGAGTTTGTGTGGGAGCTTGCATAAACTGAGCAAGTTTATTAACTACAAAAGCGATATCAGGTCTTGTAAGTTGAAGATATTGAAGCGCCCCAATGAGACTGCGGTATTGAGTAGCATCAGTGGCAGGCGTTCCATCTGCAAGAGTTAACCGACCACTGGATGACATGGGAGTGGGGCGTCTTTAACTTCGGCTAAGTGAAATTTATCGAGAAGGTCATGAATGTACTTGTTTTGAGATAAATAGAGTCCTTCGGTGGTGAACACGGCCTCAATACCCAAGAAATAGTTAAGAGGGCCAAGATCCTTAAGGGCAAACTTGGAACCTAAAGAGTCAACAAATTTACGAAGAGAAGTAGAACAATTGCCTGTTACAAGTAAGCCATCAACATATACAAGAAAATAGATAATAATGTTGCTGCAACAATAGATAAATAATGATGTGTCAGACTTAGAGTTGCAAAACCCATAGTGTAACAGAAATAGCTTTAACTCAGTATACCATGCCCGAGGGGCTTGCTTAAGCCCATAAAGAGCGCGTTTTAAGTGACACACATGAGTGGGTAAGGCTGGATCAACAAAACCAGGAGGTTGAGCCATATAAACATCTTCAGTTAAGTGGCCGTTAAGAAAAGCGTTGTTAACATTAATGTGGGAAATGGACCATCCATAACAAAGGGCAACCGAGAGTACCACACAAGCCGTGGTAGGCTTGACAACCGGGCTGAAGGTATCATGATAGTCAATACTGGGACGTTGGTGGAACCCTTTAGCAACCAGACGAGCTTTGTAGCGAGCAATGGAGTCATCTGGATTGCGTTTGATACGAAACACCCACTTGCAGCCAACAACATTATGACCCTGGAGAGGAGGGACAAGAACCCATGTACCACTGCGACAAAGAGCAGCAAGCTCATCGTCCATCGCAGCACACCAGTTGGGATCACGAAGGGCTTGCTTCCCAGTAGCGGGTTTAAAGGACGGAGGAAGATGGTGTTTAGTTGTATGGTGTAAGGTGACGTAATTAGGGAATTGCTTGGGACAGAAGACATTATTACGGGCGCGGGTGGTCATAGAGTGACCAGGGAGAGGAGGCTCTGGAGATTGGGAGGACGAGGCCAAAGGGGCGGGTTCAGAGGAAGTGGTGTCAGTAGGGTTGGGCGTGGGTGGGGGAGACTCGGTGGTTTGAGAGGGAGGTGCAGGAACTGGAGATAAAGAAGGGGAGGAAACATACCTGGGAGATGCAGCAGGGGCCGCGAGCAAAACAACAGGAGCAGCCAAGGGCGCCGAGGGGACAGGCTCTGCTGGTGGACGAAGTGCAGCAAGCATGGGGGAGGCGAACCAAGACGAAGCCGTAGGTGATGTTCCTGTACCGGATAGGTTAGCAAATGGACATTGATCTTCAATAAACTGTACGTGCCGAGAAATATGAAGACGATTGGAAGACATATCAAGACACTTATAGGCATGGTGAGTATTAGAATATCCAACAAAGACACACGGTTTGGAACGAGGAGCAACCTTGTGTTCGGAGTAGGGTCGGAGCCAAGGATAACAGAGACATCCAAAAGCACGTAATGTATGATAACTTGGCAGTTTGGAAAATAAGGATTCATAGGGAGTTTTATTGTGAAGAAGTGGCGTAGGCATACGATTAATAAGATAGATTGCGGTAAGAAAAGCATATGACCAAAACTTTGAGGGTAAGGCGGAATAGTGGAGGAGAGCTAGCTTAGTTTCAACGACGTGACGATGTTTACGTTCAGCAGATCCAACGTGTTCTGGTGTATATGGTGGGGAGATACGGTGTTGGATGCCTTCAGACTCAAAAAAGACTTTAAGACCCTTATACTTTGTGCCCCCATCAGTGTAGAGCGTGACAAGAGGACGATGGAAAAATTTCTCAACCATGTGTTTGTACTTAGGAAAAATAAGAGACACATCAGTTTTTCGTGACATTGGGAACAACCAGACATATTTAGTGAAGTAGCCAATAAAAAGAATGTAATAGCGAAAACCATCAATAGATTCAACAGGGGAGGATCCCCACACATCCGAATAAACCAAATCAAGTGGCCCACGACTTTCTACAGAAGTACTATGAAATGGTAGCTTATGAATTTTATTGCTAAGACATTACTCACAAAAAAACTTATCCAGCGAAGGACCCGATTTAGCAGCTATATCTTTATTCTGACTCAGAAGTTGAAAAACACGTGAGGATGGATAGCCAAGGCGGTGATACTATGTTGCTACAACCGCTTTAGTGCTAACAAATGCGTGTTTGATGGAAAGGGAGTCCGGCATGGTCACATTTGCCGTGGTATGTGCAGCTGCATTTTTCGGCAAGTCCCACTCGTACGCGTCACCCTTGGTCCGTCCGTGAGCTAGCTGCGCCCCTGTTTTGAGGTCCTTAACAACAAACAGAAAAGGGAAATATCAATAGACGTGTTGTTATGCTGACAAAATTTAGAAACTGAAATTAAGTTTCTAGTGAGTAGAGGAACATGTAAGACATTAGATAAAATAAAGGACTTATAGGACGAAGGAATGATAGAGGAACCAATATTTGTAATGTTAAGGCTAGAGCCATCTCCTAAGAGCACATCATCTGGACCCTCATATGATTGGTGATGGTAAAGATTGTTTAGGTCGTTAGTGACATGGTGCGAAGTCCCAGAATCCAGGACCCAGTTATGCTTCGTCATCCCTGTGCTGGTGTGATGGAGTGCGGGTTGCTGCTGCAAAGACTGCTTTAGAGAGTAGCATTGGCGATCTGTGTGTCTACGTTTCTGACAGTACTGACAAGTCACCTTAGGCTGTGAAGGATGACAGGTAAAGCGAGTGTTGGGCGCAGGCTGACTTCCACTGACAACCACTAACTGCATAGCTTGGTTGGGTGCCGCCATTCCAGAAAAAGAACGTCCTCGAGACATGCCTTCAGGACCATTTGAATTTCCAGTCTGACCTATTTTCATCTGAGTAGCGTGTATTGTCACAGCAGATCCGCTGCGATTTTCTTCTCGCTTAAGAAAAGCTTCATGCTCCACCAGCTTATCATGAAGCTCTTCAAAGGAGATAGGAGTATCACGAGCTCGAATAGCAGCCGCGATTTCTCTGAAGCTACTGCCGAGCCCATTAAACACAAAGATAGTGAGATCATCATCACTTAGATGAGTGTCAACAAGGGCCAACTCATCTGCAATGCTTTTAATAGTCTGAAGATAATCAGCAACGGGTTGAGAGTCACACGTGATATTGACGAGTTTCTCCTTGAGATTCATTATGCGTGAACGTGATTTATTTGCATATAACTTGAACCACATGGTTTTTCACCCAAAATATCGACATATTGGTTGAGCACAGTAGCGCAGAACCTATTTCACGACAGAAGCACTTGAACAAAGGCTAGTGTTCATGATGCTCAGCATTTTGGTATGGATGAATTCATGATTTTGGTATGGATAGATCTAAAGGGATTGCGTATGGAATCCTTCCTTCCGAATTAAAGTACAGAAATTGGTAAAATTCTTATTTACCTTGAATTAATTTTACTCGTTCGGCCTAAAAATATTATCTTAATTCGACTTAAACATAATTTAAAAAGTCAAATTATTTTTGTCATTATAATCATTATTTTTATATGATAATACAAGGATATTAGTTCTGTAAGATGAAAAATCTTTTTGTTATTTTTTTACTTCGCATATCATCCAAAAATCCAACACAATAAAACCAATTTTCTTTTCAATCCTAGAATTCAACGCTTTCACCAAAAAATAGAGCCTTATCAACGAACTACCGATAGCAACATTACTGATGTGTTAGATCAGGGGTGCTTTCCTTTTTTGCTGATGTAACACACTGAATTTTGTCGCCATCTTTTATTTTCTTTCTTTATTTTCGGAAGAAATTTCATAGCCATCTATGATTTTATTCACATCATCCTTCTACCTTCACTTGCCACCTTGCTATCTATGCGGCGTCTTCCGTATTTATGTGGCCGTCCCACCGCTTTTCATAAGTACTAAAGAAAGCATATACATTACAAATAATAATAAATTAACCAAAAACAAACATAAAAGCAGATAGGAAAAAATTTGAGAAACCCATTTCATTACCAATGGAGTTAATGACACATATTTACTTTATTTTGGAATAAGATAAAATAAAACAAAATGACTTACTAAATTGACTACGCTTCTTATATTGTGAAGTAGCAGTTGATCGACACAGCTTGACGCAATTTTCAACATGGATCATCGGGAAACAACATCTGTGTGTTTCTCACACATGTGTATAGTTGCGTACATCCGAATCTCATACTCTGCTATAGGCAGAGTCTCTAAGTCAAATGATGTAATGTTGTTGTAGTATTTCATTAGCTTCATGTCGTGAACTTACTCCCTAGTTGTTGCTTCATACTCAACTCATACTACCCTTCTCCTCTAATTATTCGCTCATGAATCTTAGAATGTCTTCTTCAAGAAACCTTCTTTCGAAGATAGGATTATGGGCATTTTTCATAACAATTGCCTATGGTGAAAAAACCCAAGACAGTGCTTATAATGATGGTTTATCTCCACCAGCTCCTGCATGTGACAACTGCAACATCTGCCCATATCCATGCCATGTCCAGCCACCACCGCCCGCCTCGCCCCAACCGTATGTCGGTGCTCCGCCCCCTCCGCCTGCCTATCCGTCATACGCCGCCCCGCCGCCTCCAGGAACAGGTTACCAACCATATGTTGCTCCCCCTCCTCCTCCTCTTGGTCAGGTGAATTGCCCACCAGCCACTAGTGTTTGCTGCCCATATTCGCCTCCTATGCCTCCTTATGTTAACTATCCATATCGGAATTTTTCTGGTTCGGTGAAAACGGTGCTCTACGTGAAGCCCTTTGCTTCTTTTACGTTTTTTTCTCTTCTTTTTGTTCAAATAATTTGGTGTGGATTTTGAATGTAAGAATTGTCAAGAGTCGTGTAGGGCAATTATGATGAGAATTGGTATAAGTTTGCCTTATCTTTGTATTGATTTCTCGGTGATATAGAAAAGAATGCAAGCTAGTTATGGAATTATTGTGTATGTAATAAAACTAGTTATGGAAAATTTGTGTAGATCATTATTGATGACTTGATCGTTAAATGCTAGCTAGAAATGGACTTTACATCAACTTCTGATATTTTGGATTTATTGCTTTTCTTTTGATACGTTTGATGTGCTTAATTTTACTTCAACAACAACAACATTACTCCATTGTCTTACAGACTCCCATTTATAGGGATGAGATCTCCTGTCCCTTAATCTCCTAACCCCACTCATGACTATGCAACACGTGGCAGCAGGGTGGGGTGGTGAGGCTAGATGCGGGTGACCCTCATCTAGCCTCACCACTCTTTGCTGCCACGTGGCAGTGTCGCGCGGTGACGCGTTGGGTGAGGAAAAATGAGTGAGGGGATCCTATCCCCTGTTTATAACAGAGTATAGAAGGATCGGATGTACGCACCATACCCATGCATTAAAAACACACAGAGGTTATTTCTTGATGACACATAATAAAAATTGCGTCAAGCTGTTTCGCTCAATTACTACTTCACAATATAAGAAACACATTCAATTTAATAAATCATTTTGTTTTATTTCATCATATTTCAAAGTCAAAGAATAACGTTTATTTTACTTCATTAATTGTAACGACACACTTTAAGTGTTGTTGTTGTTGATGATGTATATATATATATGTGAGTTTATGGATATGTATATATACTTACATATATATTAATATATCTACACTTTATATATATACACACACATAAATAAATACACACACATATATGTATATATGTGTATATACATATATCCATACACACACATATATGCCATTATTATAACTTCTTCGAAGAAGTGTAATTTCGCAAAGAAAATTGGAAGAAAGTTAAACAGCAATCTTGATATATGGTACATGATGTAGGGCCAGTTTTCAACTCTGGCACCTTTGTGCGCACTAAAGGAGATTTAAAAGGGCCACAATGCATCATGCTGCTACAATGAGTACCCCAAAGCACGCGAATAATCACAATTAACTTCATAATGATAGTTAATCAAATAAAGCACAATAGTTTTGAGCCTCAATCTCTTTCATTCTCACACCCTTTGGTCTCCAGACCCTCAAGGAAACAGAAAAGGGTTGACTATTTCTGCTGGAAAATATGCCTATATCAATCTTTCCCAATACATTTGTGTATGATAAAAAAGATATTGATAAACATATTATACAATTAATCACAAATTTTGAAGTTCTTCATGAGTAACTACATAACGTCCTAGTGATCTGTTCCACGCAATCAACTATATAACGTAGTATCCAGACTTTACTGATCAAATTCTTATTGGATTTGTAATAACTACTAGGATGTCACGTGCACGATGAAATTATCTACCTTTTATACAAAAGTTAAAGAGTAATCTCAAACCTTGAACACTTGATAGATCCCATGGATAAGTCAATTTCGATCAGATTATCTTCCTCATTCATCTCATTGGTTTCTGCAAACAGCTCCAATAGACTAGGCTGATAAAAGATTGTTTCTTTAGACATTTCTTGCAGCTTTTGCTGCATGAAATACTTGGAGGAATCTTCTCTTTGACAAACAAAGTGCCCAGTTGGAAGAGCAATCTCAATCAAACTTTCTTCATCAGAGATGTTGGAATCATCTGAGCATTCTGGGGTTTGCCCAAAATTACCTAAATGTAGCCAGTCCTTGTCGGAATCTTCACTTGAAGATAAACATGAATAATGATCAATGCTTTCACTTTCTGAATGGAAGTGCTCAAGCAATTGATCATGAGTCACTCCAATTTCTTCAATTTTTGGATCCCATTTCAGCTTTTGTTCAACTGGTTGAGATTCTTGAGCAGATTCAGCCAAATTACTCTGTTTCTGAGTGCTTATGTTTTCTTCTTCCCCTGTCACTTTCTCCAACTCCTCTGTTCCATGCTGCTGAGTGCTTATGTGACTAAAAATTCCCTCTCTTTTTGCTTCTTCAAATATGACTGGCTTTTGATTAAAGAAAATCACAATAATGTAAGGGATTGCCAAGAGCATACATGTGACAGCAAAAGAACATGTATACCCACAACCTAAAAATGAGGGGAAAACTAGAAGTGTGGTGAAGATTGCTATCCATTGGATGGATTTTTTGAGGATGCATATAGAGGAATAGTCCATTCAATATCAGATGATAGAGGAATGAGAAATCAGTCAAGTAATCTTTCTGTGCAGCAAGCAGAAGCAAAAGCCAAAAGGAACAGAGTAAGCTAAGATCACACAACCAAAGGTAACTAAAATACTAAATTTAACCCAAGAGATTATTTAACTTTTCTTTTTTGTTCAAACCAAACAATCAAGATTATAACCTGATGTGGACATCATTTACTGCATCAGATAAAGTGGATTTTCATCAAAGACCAAGAAGAGAAAAGTTGAGGAGAAAAGTAAGAGAGTTGGATATAGTACAATGGACCACTGATAAGTGATAACTTTTGCCTGAAAATTTGGATCTGCTTCTTCCTTTGCAAGCACACTTTCCCCAAGACTATACTCTTCCCATTAATTTTCAGAAGCATGCATATCAGATGGGCTTCTCTGAATTTGATTCTCTTGAGAACCGTAAATTATGGTCTCACACCACCAACTTTTGTGGGCTCAATACTTGGAAACGAGAAAAGCCATGTGAATGACAGCATCGCTCAACACGTCTATTTTTTTTTGGAGCAAAAGACCATTCCTTAGTCATGAAAGTCTCTATCGCCTCTAGTCCCAAAGAACATTGTGAAAGATGCAAATCAAGAGTGCATTAGACTCCTAGATTGGGTGAGGACTTGTGCATCATACTTTTGTAGGTTTAGAACTGATAAGATTCTGGTCTAATGTCTGTTGACCATAGTCTAAAGGTAAAAAGTAACGGTATCTTGAGGTGTGATATCTTTTTATTTTAGCACTAACGTTCAATCATGTTATATGTAAGTTTTTTTAATAAAATATGTTTAAAAAAAATTCATAGATTGAGATGTCAGTAAACAGAATAGAACTCTAATTTTATGTAAACCGTTAGCATTTAATCAGTAAATAAATCCATTGATTCGCTTCTAACTTATAGCCAGAGACCCTTATCAAGATTAAAGTGGGTTCACTAAATTATCCATTAAACCAAATTTTACTCTTATCACACCTGGGATGCCTATGAAGATCCAACAGTGATATTTTACACGTTGACTTTCTTATCTTTTTATCCAATCATTTTATAACCATAGTTCCATACTTTTTCCATTATAATAGAATTGCATAAATTACATAAATTATATTGAAAACTGAAAAACATAGATAAAATAGAAATATCCTGTTTTTATCGTGTTTGATATGGCAAACCTGCATACGATTGAAAGTAAGCGCGCTTAGTGAAGAAAACATATCTAACATTTAGCAAAACAGCTCATGCATCACATGAATCCCGAATATAACAAACACAAGCCTGCCAAAACCGGCCAGGTATGGATGTTTTTGCATTCTCAGAAACGGCCTTTCTGGTATGAAAACATTCTATTCCCATATGTGTGTGTATATATACATACACACACATATGCACACAGTCACACAGATATACCTATATAACACATATGTACATATTGGGAGAGAACTTATTGGGCAAGAAAAGATGTGGAAAGGGTGCACAAATAAAATAAAGTTGTGTGGACAAAGTACAAAATTGAAAAGTTTGGTAAAGACGGATCAGAATAAGTTATACGTGCGAGAAAGAGAGTTCAGATCTCCTCACCGCAACTCCCTCACCGCACATGTCACGGAGTTCAGATCTTCTCACCGCAACTTCCTCACCGTACGCGTCACTCCGTGACACGTGACATGAGGGGTTGAGTCATCGGTGAGGGGATTGTGCACAAAGAGAAGTTATTTGGGGTAAAGTACAAATTGAGAAGATTGGTATTCGCCCCCCAACTCGATCAGGCCTCCATATCAAACTAGCTCTAGAGCTCTCAGTCTGGAACCAATGGCCAACGCATACTCACTTTCTTCCCCGACTAGATTCCCCGTTTTACCCTTCAAATCCTATCAAATTCTCAATGCCACCCATCTTCGCTGCTCGTCGAAGGCCTCCATGCTGCCCTCGGAGCAGCAGCAAGATATCCTCGCCGCCATCGCGGAGTCAAACGAGAAGTTGCTGCCTGTAGTCAGGAATTATGAAAACGACTCTGCTCGTCTAACTCTAGTCGGCGCCGTTGATTTCGACCAAGCTCTTACTGCTGCAGCCGCGGATGGTGGTCGAGTTGCCGAGGAGCACTTGGAAGCCGGCACTCCTGCTATGGTGGTGGAGACTATTTTTCCCGGTCAGCCTGATGAGCATAGTACTATCTCCACTAGATTGGTAAGTGGAAAGGCATTACTGCACTACTTTCTTTGTCTTTGATGCATTCACTTAGTTAATAATCTTCTTGTGGATGCATATATTTTTACTATTATATCATATGCTTTTTATTTGTATATTGATTTATCTACAAATTGATAGTCCGCCGGAGACTGGAATGTTTCTGTTCCAGTCAATTGGCATCGCTATATCTTCCCCTTCCAAAAGTTGAATGTCGTGTGTATATGTATCATTAGTCTCTTGAAACATGACCTCTTGTTGAAACTGAGCTTTTATGAAATTCTCTCACAGGCAGCGAATTATAGACACTAGGCTCCATAGGTCGTATGTGGTACTTGTTTGTCTGTAAATGCTGAAGTAACACATTCTTTGCATTGTGAGTTATTTCTTAGTGACTGAATTATGTAATCTCTAATTTTCCATGGACAGTATTTAATACTAATTAGGTGCTTATGTTGTCTGAATATTTTGATGTTACAGTAGAAATTGACGTCCTAGGCATATCCAACCATCCCTAACTTTGTTTTATGCTCACACCTGCTGCTAACAACTTTTGGTAATTTATGAAAAGCTTTTGTGAATCTTTAAATATCAACAGTGACTATCTTTAGAGAAAAATTCTGTTGATCATTTTATGCTTCACATGCACAGTTAACCTATGTTCCAGATCTGAAGTGAAAGAAATTTATGAACTCTAAAGTAATGAAAGTCTTCTGTCAATCTCCACCTGACTCAATCCAAGTAGACGAGTGAACAGAAAATTATACTGAAGATTTTTTCCATGTTACGTTGTTTTGATTAGATCCATTGAAAGCTCCAGGACTCAAATAATAAATCCTAGTTGAATTTTATCATGGTAGAGCTGGAGACTTTCCTTGTATTTAATTTAACTCTGCTTCTAAGCATACATATCAATAGAACTGCGTGTATGAAATTTGCTTCTGTTTGTTTATCTTTTGACGGTGTTTTTGTGAAATGCGCTACGACTGTGTGGACATAGATATTCTAATATTCCTGCCACGCTGATAGTTGTTAACTAGTGTCGGGTGTACGTGTAAAATTTTCTCAGCTCATTGGATACCTTAAGATTTTGATTTTCTCTCTGTGAAAGTTCTGGTATTCTGTCTTCAGAATAGATCTTAGTAGAGTAGTAGAATTTCACATTGTTCTCATGCTGGTGAATTCATAAAAGTCAATGATTTGGCAGTTTTTACCTGCAAGAAAAGTGAAAGAAAAAGCCAAGACTCTCAACCTCTCATTAGATGGAGACATTCTCTCAAATGCAACCTCCGAAAACATACTGTCTATGACATTTAGACAAGTTGTTCTGCACCAGATGTGGAGTTTCGAACTTACCGCGTTTAGTCCGGGGGCCACAAGAGATATGGACAATCTTGAAGATCCAAGAGAGGTGTGCCACTCTTCTCTTTCTTCTGTATGCTGTTCGGTAAAATATTCCTTTCACCATATCGTGTTTGAGTTGTATATCTGACGAGTCTGTTTTGTACAATAAATTTCTTTGCTAATCTGTGCCACAGGTGCCTCCTGATACTGATGGATTGAGTTCTCTTATAACTTTCCTACCGGCAGGTACCTGCATCTTGTACCATCAGCTCTTCAGATGACAGGGTGATTTCTGGCCTTGCCGAAGTTTTTTGTCTCTATGCTCTGGAGAACATTGATATGCATTTTCATAGTAACTCTTTCAGTAGAGGGCTTACCAATTTTTTTCCATGGTTTCACAAGCCTAAAAAGATTGTTTCAAAGGATTTCTCTTTTGTTCTAAGCATGTTGCCGGAGAACGAGATTGTGGCGAATACAAATTCTTTCCTTGAGAAGTTTAGCCAAGAAAGAGAGAGATTTAGATCTATGGTAGGGAAATCAAAAAATAACTGGTGGACATCGTCATCATTTTCACAACTGGAGAAGATTGCTGGAGCTGAAATCATTCCTTGGATACGGGAGTATATTCCTGTTTATCGGCTTCAGATTGATGCTCATAAACTTGAAAATGTCAAATTTGAAGGGGGCAATCTCCTGGCAGAGAACTACTGGGAAATTCTTTTGACTCATACCCAGATGGTGCTCTTCTTATCCTATTTACATGTTCTTTTACTGATTCCTTGCTAAAAGACTCATTGCTAATTAGTGTTCATGAACTGCCGAAAGCATGTCAAAATATTGTGTAAAGTAACTTTTCCTCCCCCTTATGTGATTTCTTGTTCTTTAAGCTTTTGTGGTGTTCGTGAAGTTTTTGGTCGAGGTACTTGAGCTATTCTCTCTGCTTTTAGATGTGAAACTGTGTCCTCCAGGACAGATAGATTTGTCGTTTTTACACATTAATCTGTAGGCAACCCTGAGAAATACTTGTCCTAGTGATTATTCAGTCTTCATCTTATTTCCATTGCTTTACTCTTTAACCACCAGTGTCTGTGCATATTCTGCGTTTGGAAGCTTTCAGAATTGCTGCTCTTTAGAGCATCCTACATATCCTGCAGTTTTTCTTTTACCAACATATTCTTCATGTAGAAGCATGCTGTCTGTATCAATCTAGCGTTATAGCTATCCATGTATCCAGGGATAGCACTTTTTAAGACATTCTATAAACCCCTTTTTTTTGGTGATTACATTCTTGTAAACTTATCTGTAAATGTTTGTTTTGGACTAAATATTTGGGCATTGAATTGTGGTCTATTGACTGAGATAGATACATTCATAAGGTGTCCCTGAGACATATCATAGGTGGTATCTATTAGAGTAAAGAGCATTCTTGCCTCATTTTCTTCCTTTGGTATTGTGAGTAGATTCCTTCCATTTCTATGGAGTCAAGAACACACTCTTCTTTGACAATTGTGAGTAGATTCCTTCCATTTCGATGGAGTCAAGGACACACTCTTCTTTAACTTTGGAATAATGATAGAATAAAGTAAATGACTCACGACATTGTCTACGCTTCTTGTAATGTGAAATAGCAGTCGATTGACACAATAATTGACACAATTTTCATTATAGGTTATCCGGAAACCTCTGTGTGTTTCCAACACATGAATAAGGTTGCGTACATCCAAACCCCCTCTACCCTGGCATAGACGGGAGCCTCTAAGTCAATGGAAAAATATTGTTGTTGTTGTTGTTGTTGTTGATATCGTGAGTAGGTTGCTCTTTAACCTGATATTATCTCAGGTTAGTGTATTTGTTTGTTTTTGGCTTTCTCTGACTGAGCGGTAACTGAAGACTGAGGTCCTTGTGGGATGATGATGTAAAATTAACTTACTAGACCAGTGTATACTTGTTCTCCTTTGTTTGGGTATTTATTATTATTCTTATCGTATCCTTATAAACTGTTTACTCATACCAAATTCACAGCTTACATCCCACAAGTCCATATGGAGCTGAAATCATACAAGATGAAGAAGATCTTCTGTAGCTTCTAGTAGTCAGCTTCCAGTTTATGTTTGTTTGTCTTTTGAGGCAGTATGTTCCCTACATTTATTACGCAGAATGCACTAGGAACATAATATTAGAAAAGACTGCACTCTCATTTAGAAAGACTGAAGAAATCCTCTGGTGGATTAGGCTTTCAGTATGTTCTTTGAAGGCTCTGAGATAAGAACAAAACCATTTGGGAAAAAAAGCTCCAAATTATGGTCTATGATCACCGCACTTTTGCAAAACATAGATGGTGGGCAGCCAAAAAAAGAGAGGGGAAAAAAAAGAATAAAGGTTAGCTGGTGGGCTGCTTCATTTTTCTGTTTCTTAGTTTTCTACAATTAACAAGGGATTATAGCTGGTCTTTGGTGGTATAGGAGGTCTGTTCCTAGCCTCTTGCATTTACTTATTTGAATATTCCAATGAAATGAAATTGTAGTACCCAAAAAATAAAAAAAGCTGAATTCGAGAATATGTGGGCCTTTGGTTTCAACTTCCAACATTTTGCATACATATCACTTTGGTATACCTGCCAGCTGAAGACTCGTAGCCACTGTACAAATGAGAATTTAGGGAAAAGAAAGGAGTGCAAGCATTTTGTGGCATTTAAGAGTTCAGAAAGAGACAGAACGATAGTGTCGACACATTTTAGTTTATTTTCTTATGGATAAAACATTTCCACCACTAAACGTACTATGCCATACTTTGTTCTGTTAAGGTTCTTTCAGTTACAGTTTTTTCCTTTGTTCCTTCGACTCCTGTTCCTTTCTTTTGGTTAGTCTGATGACAACAGGTTTCTTATGAACCATATTTCCAGGCTAGTTTGGCTGATATTCTTGATATGTACTATGAAGATTCATTCACCTTGCCTGGTAAACGGCTGTTGTGTGGTGCTACCATGAAACTGTCAGACTTGCACAAGAACGAGGTATGCGAAGTTCTTTCTTGTACTTGTTTTCTTGAAAAACTCATCATTTGATGGGGTCAGTAAGTGCTTGCCCTGGTATTGATCTTGACTTGCTTGGTTGCTAAAATTTTGGTCAATTTCTGTCCGTCTCATTCAGATCATTTTTGAGTCCTATTACTAAGTGGATCAAGGCCAATAGATGAACCATGGATAAACATGTAATCTCATTAGAAACTGCATAAATATATAAGAGGAACTGCATGCTGGTCATATGTGACCATGCTCTTGTTGTACTAATTGGATAATCTGAAAATGGTCTAGGGGGATAGATGTACGCTGCATGCAGCATACGAGAATTAGTTCTCTGGAGTCAAAAGAAGGCCAGGGGTCTTTAGTCAGGGGAATATCTTGGGCCTAGAGTGATGTCTTTAGTTTTTCTGCGAATTGGGAACAGGGCAAAGATTTTGACCATTTGCTTCATTGATGGTTTTGGGGATGGGAGTTTATGTTCATTTGCTCACTATCATGATGGAAGTTGTGACTTCACTGCAATGACTATTTCTCCTATTTCTCCTTGTTTGTTGTTGTTGTGTGCAGAGAAGCAGTCCTCTGAGGATTTTGTCATCCATCCTTGCCGGTGGACTTTTCCTTCTTTCTGTTGGCATTTTGAGTAAATTTCAGATGCCTCGACTACCTAGTTGGAGACAGCATCCTCAAAAGAATATCTCACTTCAAACATCTACAATATGTGTTCCATTTGAGTCTTTGGATATTGAGAAGGTATGCTGGTTAATTATGCTATATTTTAGAACTTGGGTATGTTTTTGGCTAGTCCTGATCACAAGGAGTTGTGAAGATGATCCACTTAATTAATGCCTTGTACATTTTTTAGTTGGATGCCCTTTGCATCTCAATCATTAGAAGAATCAAAGAATATTTGAATTGGCCAGAAGAAGTAAAGACACAGAATTCTTTTGCCTGGATTGGGGATCTCCCTAAGTACCTGAGGAACATAGCTGCACTTGATTCTGGTTTTCCCAATGGTAAATCAACTATGACATCACCTACAGAGAAGTTTGCAGGCCTGGAAGAATCTGCACAAGATATTGCGAGTTATCAGGTCGGTCCAATTCTGTAGTCTCAAGTTCCACCCACCCCGCGTCCCTTTCCCCAAAAAGCTGTATCTTTTCTGTTGTCTGCCATGCCGCCTTCTTTTTGTATGTTTTGTGATTTCCTGTGCCAAACTGCTACTGTGATGTCCTGTCTCTAGCTTCATAATAAACTGTGGTTACAGAAAACTTTTTTTTTTGACAACCAAATGAATGTTTAGTTTGACCTACTTTTCAGGCTTTATTGCAGTCTGTAAGTTTATGCTTGGCATTTAGTTAAAATTTTCCCATGTTTCAAACTCTACTAGGTGGTTTTGTCTGTTGATGGTAGAATTGTTGGATTCCAACCTACGACTCAAGTTGCTGTAAACCACTGGGCTTCAAACCCTTTAGCAAAAGAGCTCTATGGAGGCCGGAAACTTTCTCCTGGTTAGTACGGTCTCTCACTCATTGCAAGTTTTGGATCATCATTATTATGCTTCTTCTGCGATGAATCACCATATATATGCTATATCCATTTATTTGTATCATGGGATGTTTCTTGTAGGCTATATTGAACCTAATCCTAAGATGACTCATCCTGCTGAAGTGGTTGTTTTCGAGTTATTGATGTCCGTGAATCCTGACTCCCACTTTGCATTGGTTAGACCGCTTTAGGATTCCGAAATGATTGGTTAGTAATGTTTTCAAGGCAGACTGGATCCGAATAGGCCTTTTAAGGTGTGGAAAGCAGGTTACTAGGAATGTTGAGTATACTTTTATAAATAGGTAAGCCAAATGCTTTTGAGTGGTTTTGCATTTGGGATTTGTGTACTGTGTTGTGAAAGTTTTCTGTTCTTGCGCTGTGCCCCCGGTTACAGTATGGAGTCATATGAGGGGTGGTTCTGTATTTTCAATGGGCTCTTTAATATAGGGGTATTGGTTTTCAATATAATTGTTGCTATTTTGTGCAAATGTGTTTCTTTCATGTCATATAAACTATTAGAAATAAAAAAAAATGCTGAGTTTAAAGTTTTCAGGGGACATTTCATAGAATAATTTCCTTGGGACCTATATGTGAAATGTAATCGAGGAATGACTGGATTTATATGAGTTTTCCAGCTAGAATAGTCTGTATACCGAATGGAACGGAAAATGATTATGTTGTATTATTTAAGATTAAAGACTAGGATGGAATGGTTTTCCTTTACCCTACTTTGCTCTCATAATATTTTAGAAGCCAAAATTGAAACCATGAAATTGACCCTAAATTCCGTTCAATAACATACTTTTTTGTTTGCTAACAATTTCAACTGCATAATGAAGTTTTTAATAAGACCTCGAAGATGCATTTCCTAGATACCATAAAGAGAAAAAGAATGATGAAATAAATAAATAGGACATGCTTTTTCTAGTGCGATATGCTGATATATTGTTATATCTAAGAGAAAAATAAATCCGAAAAACTTTGATCACCAATTTAGGGTTATAAATGAACCAAACCGTTCGATTGTTCGGCTCGTTTGTTTGAGCTCGAGCTCGAGCTCGGCTTAGATAAAAAGTTAATGAACAGAGCTTGAACATCTTTTTCTGTTCGAGCTCGGTAATTGGCACCGTTCATTTAATGTGTTTGGCTCGTTAATGTTGTTTGTGATTTAAACGAACCAAGCTTGAACAAGTAATTATGTTCGTTTAAATAAACGAACAAGCTCGGCTCGTTCGCTAAGTTAAATGAACAGAGCTTGAACAACGCAATGCTCGGCTCGTTTGGCTCGTTTACCGCCCTAATCACCATTCTATATATGGAATAGTGACAAGAAAGTTCACCACATAAAAAATCGAGAAGGATCATTCTAAACACAAACAGCTAAAAGACTGAAATTGTATCTGTGCCAAAGACTCAAAGCTGTGAAGGATCAATCAAAATGCTTCCTTTTGGCCATATATGCAAGTGTTTTGCATTTAGATATACTTTTTTTTTTCCTTTTTCCTTTTTCCTTTTTCCCTTTCCATTTCGAACTAAACAAATCAATCCGACGAAATACTTCAGTTTGTTATCTCTTTTAAAGGTTTACCAGGACCACAACCTTTTTCCCTTTTTTCTTTCACATGTACGGGAAGAAAGAGGTATTATTTGAACCATTATTTATATAAAAAAATGCAATATCATTTACCACTAGATCAATACGAATTCTCTCCCTGAACCACACTTAAACCTAAACATGTTTCACCATTGAGCTGTACAAAGACACCTGAATTGGTGGTCACATCGGATGGGATTATATGATTGCTTTTCAGTGTATAACTATCTGTACATGTTAAAATCACGTTGTTTTGTGGGTAGTTTTGTTAGTTTATTGATATAAAATTGAACTGATGATCTCATCCGGTAGCTAGCATGAGCAGGTGCAGAAAGGAGGAATGGTCATAGTTTAGAAACTTTGCGTGGCTTGCAACCGAAAAATAGAAGATTTGAATTATGGATGTCTTACATCTACAGGGATTGTCTAATGACTTAGTTCAAATGTTGAAATCAATCATTTCATTCCTCATGAACTTCAAAAGTTGTAAAAACCACGTTCGATATACATATATATATATATATATATATATATATATATATATATATATATATATATATATCATCGGCTTAATGCTCGAGCTGATGAAACTGAACAAAGGAAAAGCCTTTTTTAAAACAAAAATTTAAGTCACCCTAGTAAAAATGAATATTTTATTATATAAATATAACTCCAAATGCCCATGGTCATAAATTTCTCGAAGTATTAAATTTATCTTTTAATCAAAAACTAGTTGCATGAAGCACGGGAACCATGAAAACGAAATGTAGAAGATAGACCTTAAGAAAGAGGCAAAAAAAAAAAAAAAGGCTTTTTTGCGGACTCTAGGGGTAACTATTTGTAATTTTGTGCTTATCAATTTCCTGATACAAGAATACCAAATGTGCTTCATATAGAACTCCTGCAAGCAAGTCCAACACTATAAAACAAATAGCTTGAATTCAGAAGGCTGTGGGCCAACCCCTCTACAACCCCCGTTGTCACGTGTCACGCGGTGACGCGTGTGGTGAGGAGTTCTGAACTCCCCGCACACACACATGTAAGGTTCATCTAATCTCGCCCCTCAAGATATAGTCCAGTTGGTACTCGGGTTAAGGATTGTCAACAAAAGGTCATGAGTTTAAATCCACAGATGCGTACAGTGTGGGTGTTCCTTTGATGCCAGGCCAAGGAACTAGTTTATGGGGGACACCTTATGTGAGTAACTGTGTAAGATCTCACCCAATCTAAAAGGCCGCTGGATTCCTGATTTACATCCCCACACAGCTCCTTGTAACTGGGACAGTAGGGATCCTTTGGATTGGGTTCAACCTTTTGCCAACAAGATTCATCTAATCTCAAATCAATTGTGTTACAAATAATTTATACTTATTTTAGTATGTCTGATTTTCTTTATGGCTTTATGCTTCTGTCCCGTAGGACTTTGGTTTCTCCTTTGTAGACAAAATTCTCCAACTCTTTGATACGAATCGAAATAGAGCCAAACACCACTCATGTGGTACAGAATTGAGCAATCTTTTATTGATTGATATGCACAATTGCAGAGATTCTTTGTTGATACGAATCAAAATAAAACAAAAGAGATTCTTTGTTGATACGAATCAAAATAAAACAAAAGACCACTTATGTGGTGCAGAATTGAGGTGCCTTTTATTGATTGATCTGCACAATTGCAGAGATTCTTTGTTGATACGAATAAAAATAAAGCCAAAGACCACTTATGTGGTGCAGAATTGAGATGCCTTTTATTGATTGATCTGTACAATTGTAGAGATTCTTTGTTGACACGAATCAAAATAAAGCCAAAAACCACTTATGTGGTGCAGAATTGAGGTGCCTTTTATTGATTAATCTGTACAACTGCAGAGATTCTTTGTTGATAAGATACAAAATAAATCAAAGACAACTTATGTGGTGCAGAATTGAGCAAACTTTTATTGATTGATCTGTACATTGCATAGATTTTTTGTTGATACGAATCAAAATAAAGCAAAAAACAACTTATGTGATGCATGAGCAGTCTTTTATTGATTGATCTACACAATTGTAGAAATTCTTTGTTGATAAGATAGAAAAAAAAGCAATCAAAATATTAACCTAGAGACGTATAACTGAAAACATACCCAAGTTCAGCATGCTGAATTATAGAAAAACACTTTACTAGCCTAATAATCCCCATTTTGAAGTTCAAAATCGTGAACTAAAAGATAACATCTTCAAAAATTACTGCAGAAACTGAAAAAAGCTCAATCAATCAATTTTTCCAATCAATCAATTTTTCCAATCAACCAATCGTATCCAGTATTTTCCAACGACAGCAAAAACTATCGCTAGGGTCTGGAGAGGATAAATGATAGGCAAACAATACCTCTATCCTAAGAGATAAAGAGTTTACTTCCAGTGAGATCCCGACTCTATATGTACCTGTATAAACGGCACAATAATAAAGATATGATGTGCTAGTGTGTTAGTGAGGTAATTTAGGAAATATATAGAGGATGCTATCAATATTAAAATACTCATACCGTCTATATGTACATATAATATAAAACAGCGGCAGAACATAAACAAACAAATGCAAAATCAACTTAAACGTATACAAAATTCTTCTGATATTAAAATATTCATAATAATGAACATACATAAATAATTGAAAGAAAAAAACAAAACAAAGCTCAATGACCTATGTATAATGCATCAACACCCAAAGCGGCTTCCGAACGTTGAAGTTGTAACGGATTGAATTTGATCGTGGGTGGATTTCGATACCAACATGAAAAACAAAAATAACGTTTTCCCCCCCTTCAAGAACTTATAAATCGTTTCAGTCCAATCTTTGGTTTTTATAGTATTTCTTCTTCTTGGATCTTTTTGTTTGGCTGTTTCAGTTCTCCTGTCGATTCTCAATTTTCCAGTTAAAAAGTCAAAACCCCCTCCTGATGATTTAAATCCCCTTACCGATTTCCGCTCACCTCATTCGTCATCTTCCCCTCACCTCATTCGTCACCACATGACACATGTCAGGGATAAGTGGTGAGTTTGATAGTCATCCACGTCTAGACTCACCACCTAGCCTTACACCCACGTGTCGCGTGTTGACACATGACACATGTCAGGGATGAGTGGTGAGTTTGATAGTCATCCACGTCTAGACTCACCACCTAACCTTGCAGCCACGTGTCGCGTGTTGACGAATGAGGTGAGAGAAAAATATTACAGGAGAGCCCTTCTGATAACCTCCCCTATAAGTACTACCCATCCTTTCTCTTCTCTTTTATCTTTCTTTCACATTCTCAAAGGAAAAAAAAAATCCCACAGAATGAGAGATGGAAATGTGATAATTGCAGAAGAAAAAGAAAAGAAACCCAAGTTTTGTATAAACGATCACGTAGATTTGGTGGTTGAAATCTTGCAAAAGCTTGACGGCCGCTCCTTATCTGTGGCGGCATGCGTGTGCAAGCAATGGTGCGACGTGTCAAGAAATGATTGGCTATGGGAGAACTTGTGCTTCCGAAATGTGTTTCCTCCGTCCGAGAATGTGCGGGCGGTGGTAGCGGCGCTGGGAGGATACAAGAGGCTGTACATGGTGTGTGTGAAGCCGGTGTTGAACAGACTTCGAGGTGGTGGCGGTGGCAGTGATGGTGGGTGGAGTCGGCGGGAGGTGGAGCTGTCTTTGTCGTTGTTTTGTGTGGATTATTACGAGAGGGTGTTGCTGAGTGGGCCACTGGGGATTGATTCGTCTTCTCGCTCGCTTATGTTCCTCTGCAAGCCGCTCAATGTCTGAACCGTATTTCAGTATTTCTAGGTTGTTTTCAGGAGTCGTGTTAATTTATTGTGACGATTATTTCATTGTATTTGATTATCAATAAATTTATTTGAAGTCTGATTTAAATTTGATTATCAATATCGTTACTCTTTCTAAGCCATCACTGTAGGCAAATTTTAAGATACATATACATATATATACACACACAGACATACATATATACACACGTATACACTTACACATACATTTACATATACATATACATATACATATACATATACATATACATATACACATATATACATATACACACACGTATATATGTATTGTATATGTATAAACACACCAATCTCTCCTAAACCGTTGGCAATCTAGCAAAGCATGAAGCACATCTTCAACCCCATTGCCGTATATACCACAATAGACTCTTACAGGAACATCTCTGTTGGAAAAATTGCACAGAATAATGACAATTCAGAAATATAAGACATACGAGATGTGACGGAATGTCACTGTTCTTAAAGCAATTTTGTCCGTAGAACAATGTATACTTCTTAGCAATTGATTCACAGGATATAACGGCTTACTTTCTTTCTATTGTTCTTAGAGAGAGTTTTGAACTTGTTTTGTAAAAGAGAAAGATAGCAAAAGTAAGAGTTATTGTAGATTTTTCACAAAGTTCACAATAGATCTTAAGTATATGTTTAGGGTAGCAAAACTTTGTATTTATAGGCTTTGAACAAATAATCAGTTAAAGATACCCTTTTATGCAGACTTACACCCTCTAGGATCAGTCATGGTTGTTCAATATGAAAGGAGATGTCATATGGTGCAGGAGTTGCATCTTTTATGAACAGACGTAAATCTTCAGGCGCCTAATGTAGGCATTCGAAGTGTTCTGGAAGTTTTCTGGATACTTCGGGCGCCTTATGTAGGCGTTGAAAGTGTGATGGAAGCTTCTGGAACACTTCGAACGCCTACATTAGGCGTTTCATCCCACATTAGGCGCCTAAACCATGCGTTCGAAGTGTTATGGAAACTTTATTCAACACATGAAGCGCCTCATGTGTTTGGACGCTTTCATTTTTTTCATTGTCCATAAAGCACTCCGAACTTCACCAAATCTCCTATTAATAGTTTATATAACATTATACAAGGTTGAATCAAAAGATTTAAAGTACTTTTAAGTAATTTTCCAACAATCTGAGCTACAAGAAAAGCACTGACATGTAAACAACCATGCTTGACCTATCACTAGAAAAAATTGAAATGACTGGGTAAAGACCTTAAAAATTCAGTATGATCTAAGTTCTAAATGTTAATAAAAATTAACTATATTCATGTCAGCAAAGATGAAAAGTCTGAATCAGTTGATTCAATAATGTTTACCTATAGTAAGGTCGTTTGACTGAATCACGCCAGACCTATTTTTTTGGGAGAAATGGAACTTTATTTCATGAAACTTGTAAAAAAAAACAGCAGTGTACAATTATACTTGCATAACTACTATGACAATAAATTGGCAACTTCTAATTTCTTTGTCCGACATAATATCTCTCTCGATGTAGCAGACGGAGGAGGAAGAGAAGGGACATTGCCATGTACAAACTGGTTCCGCCAATACCGAATGTTTGACAGTGCTTCCCGAAAGGCATACCGCCACTCCACTCCTATGTGCTGAGTAGGGAGTAGTGACTTCAAGTTATATGCGATCCATTTCTGGACGTCCATTTCTTGGTGAAAGGTACTCCACGCCTTATTTCCAAGCAAGTTGTACCAAACCTGGCTGGCCCAAAAACAGTCACGTAAAATATGTAAAGTGTCCTCGTGTGCGAAGTTACATATACGGCAGAAATTATGGTCTTGGATGTGTCTTTGCTGAAGGAATGATCCAGTCGGCAAGTAGTTCTGGTAGATCTGCCATAGCAATAAGTTTAATCGACTCGGTCCTCTCATTTTCCATATTGTTTCGCATATGCAGTCATGTGGCTGGTCTGATTGAGAAAATTGGTTTTCATATGCGCTAGCAACTGTGAATTTCCCAGATGGAGTGCTAGTCCACCGAATTCCCGACAAAACTCCATCATTTGCTAGAGTATTGGATGTCTCAAGGCAAGATTTCAGTAGAGGCACTGTAGACTTTATATATTTCCAAACCGGTGATGCATTTGGGCAGGTACGGTCTTCTAGCAAGTTCCCATACTTGCTTTGAAGTACTCTAACCCACAATTCTTCTGGACGTGTCAGTATTATCCACCCCAGCTTTGCCAACATTGCTAAGTTCATTTCCCTCAGGCTTTTGATACCCAAGCCACCCTTATCCTTGTGGAGGCATATTTGCGCCCACGAGCACCAATGTAACTTCTTAGCATTTTCGGTTTCTCCCCAAAAGAATTTTCTGGAGATTTTGTCAATTCCATCTAATAGGCCAGCAGGTAACCGCACTGTGCGCATAGCATACATGAGCATCATAGATATCACACTCTTTATGAGCACACCTCCGCTGCTTGTGATAAGAATCTTATTTGCCATGAAGCCAGCCTGGTACGTACCTTATCCAAAATATATTCGTATGTCTGCCTCGTGGTACGACCTTGGATTAATGGCATGCCAAGGTATGAGCCAAAGTTTTTCGTGAATTGCAGTCCCAGTCGCATAAAAGGTGAAGGTTGGAATCGATCAACAATGTTACGTGACACAATTACTTGGGATTTAGACATACTAATTGTTTGGCCCGAAAGCTCACAGAACTCGTTCAGAATGCTACTAATGGTTTCTGCCTGAGACTCTGTGCCTTCTGCGAATAGTAATAGATCATCAGCGAAAAATAAGTGTGATATTTGTGGCCCGGATCTAGACAATTTGAGGGGTCTCCACCTGCAGTTCTCCACCGCTTGCTGAATTTTCCTGCTTAATACCTCCATGCATAATAAAAAAAGATAGGGCGCCAACGGGTCACCTTGACGAATACCGCGTTGAGGACAAAATGGCTGCAATCATTGTCCGTCCCAAATGATAGATAGAGAGGCTGATGTAATGGTGTACATGATAAGGTCCACCATCGTACCGCTAAAACCAATCTTCGATAGAATGTGCCTCAAGAACACCCAATCTACCTTGTCATATGCTTTTTCCAAATCTATTTTGATAGCCATATTGCCTTTACGACCCTTCTTATTTCTCATAGAATGCATAATCTCCTGCGCAATAATAATGTTATCCGATGTCTGTCGCCTAGGAACGAAGGCACATTGTAACGGAGATATTATCTTACCAATCACCATCTTCAAGCGGTTTGCAATTATCTTTGTTATTATTTTGACAACCACATTCGTAAGGGAGATAGGTCGGAATTGGGACGCATCTTCCGGTGGGTTTTTCTTGGGGATAAGAGCAATAAGGGACTTATTCATCTCTGAGGGGAAAGAGGCCTGCTGAAAGGCTTTTATCACGAATTCTGTCACTGCAGGTCCGACTTGCTGCCAATTATATTGATAAAATATCGGTGGAAGGCCATCGGGTCCTGGTGTTTTATATGTGCCCATTTGAAACAAAGCTTCCTCAACTTCATTGGGTGACACTTCTCTGTTCAACCATTCCCTATCCAAATGGTTAAGTGACATAATGGGGAGATTGGCATAGTCATGTTTTGTTGTCGTAGCTTTCTGAAATAGACCACTGTAATGTTGGAACACACACCAGACCTATTCGAATATGAGTTGAACACACAACAAACCTATTCGAAGCCGTTAGCGACCGAACTTTATGCCACCTCTGCTTGTCATCTACTAAGGGTGGTGGATTTATTTAACAGTTGCTGTTCTTATATTTATTTCAAATGAAATCCTTACATATTTACCAAAAAAAAATATTCAGAACTAATTTTCTCCAGAAATGCCCATGACAGACACTCACGCATGCACACATACGTAAATGCGCGCACACACATATATATAGATACATATATATATATATGTATCTATATAGATATATATATATATATATATATATGTATGTATCTATATATGTACGTAAATATACATAGTATATTGTGCTAGAAATTTTAGCCGAGAAAATTTTGAGTCAGGTTTGACTTAAATAATTTGCCTTGAAGTTAGGATACTGAGAAGTGTAACATTGGTATACTTCCGATAACATCTGTATGTAGGCGTAGAAAAAAACTGTATGTATGCCCGTCACAAACAATCACACACACATTATTAGTATTTATATGTTAGGCCAAAATAAATAGCGGAAGCAGAAAGGTTACCTCCGGCCATTGTCGTTTGTAGAAGCCTTCTTCGCGTTGATGTAGTCCTTAGGGTAGTCTTCTAGCCTTGTTCCTCTTGGCTTGAATGAGATGGTTTGATGGACAACCATAGGCTCTTATTTATAGGCTAGGCTAGGGACCCCCTAATCCTGTCTTGATTAGAGTCCGTACCATCACAAACTCTACTGTATGGTGATAATCTCTTACCACCAAGGAGTTGTAGTCAAATACAAGTCTAGGAGATAAGATGACATGGTGATCCACACTATATGTGATTTAAATTAATAAATCACGGGATAAATCTTAAAGATAAACATTACGTCTAATATTTATCCAACATTCTCCCACTTGGATCAAATGTCAACACTAGACAACGCTACACAGTGACTAAGTAACTTGGCCAAAACAAAAATGTCACTCGAACAACTGACTACCTCGATCGAAAATATAACACATACGAATCAAGGCGGTTGCGCTCTTAGATTAAACAACGAGCACTCCCTTCCAAGTATTACCATGCATTATACAAACAATCAAACAAAATGAATAATTTACTATAAATCATCTCAAAATGGGTCCTCGTCCATGGATCAAATAGATCCTACAACTTTAATTGCGCATATTCAAAGTCAACAAATGTCTAGACAAAATAAGATCAAAGTACAACAAAATCAAGGAGAATTAAGAAGTCCCACATCAGCAGCATGATCCCTGAAAACTTTAACCGGTAATTCTTTAGTCATAGGATCAGCTACCATTGACTCCGTACTAATGTGTTCAATCTTTATTTTTCCTTGTTTGACATGATCTCTGACCTTCAAATACTTTATGTCGATATGTTACTGCGACTCCCACCTTTATTATTTTTCGTAAAGAACACAGCAGCTGAATTGTCGCAGAAAATCTTTATGGGTCTATTAACAATATCGACAACCTTTTAGACCACTGAGGAAATTTCTCATCCATAAGGCCTGTGACGTAGCTTCATAGCATGCAATGGTCTCAGCCTCCATTGACAATAGGTGGACACACAATTCTGCATAGCAAATTTCTCAAGTACTTTGATGATGTAGGCCTCCTGAGAAAGACCAAGTATTTTACTTGTTCTATCTCTGTGAATCTCTATGCCAAATATATAAGAGGCTTCACCTATATCCTTCTTATCAAAGTTCAAAGCGAGAAATCGCTTAGTCTCATGCAATAACCCAAGATCACTGCTTGCCAGTAGAATATCATCCACATATAGGACTAAGAAAATGTATTTGCTCCCACTCGTCTTGAGGTATATACATTGATCAACAATGTTCTCTACGAAACCGAATGAAGAGATTACCTCATGAAACCTGATGTTCCATTGACGTGAAGTCTGTTTAAGCCCATATATGGATTTATTCAATTTGCAAACCAGTTGATCATTATCAGAATTGACAAAGCCTTCAGGTTGACGCATGTATACCTCTTCATCAAGAACCCCACTTAAAAACGCAGTTTTCTCATCCATTTGATGTAGCTCGAGATCAAAATGAGCTACTAATGTCATGATTATCCGAAATGAATCCTTCTTTGAGACTGGAGAGAAGGTTTCATGGTAATCAATGCCTTCTTTCTGAGTGAAACCTTTGGCTACAAGTCTGGCTTTATATCGTTCAATGTTACCAAACGAGTCTCTTTTGGTCTTAAAGACCCATTTGCATCCCACCACAGAGGCTCTGTTTGGTAACGGAACAAGTTCCCAGACGTTGTTTTTTTAGCCATTGATTCCATCTCCTCTTTCATGGCATCATACCATAGTGACGATTTGTCACAATTCATGGCTTGTGAAAACAAGATAGGGTCATGATTTAGTCCAATGTCATAATCGGACTCTTGAAGATATACAACATAATCGCTAGAAATTGTTGGTCTTTTAATTCTTGAGGATCTTCGTACTCCCACTGGTTCAGTAGATGTGGGATTAGTGGGTTCGGTTTGTTCTTGATGTGATTCTTCAATTTGAGGTTGTACAATTGGTGGCTCTTCATTACGATGAATAGCAACCGAATTGTCTACATATAAAGGTACAACATATGTATCCCTTACTTCCTCAAAATTGAGTTGTCTATTCGAATCACTCCCACTGACTTCATGATCTTCTAGAAACTCAACATTTCTAGCTTCAACCATTTTTGGAGTATGTGAGGGACAGTAAAATCTATATCCTTTGGAGTTGACTGCATATCCTATAAAATAACCGTTTTTCGTTCGTTCATCCAGTTTCTTTATGCTTGGGTTGTATACCCTAACTTCAACTGGACAACCCCATATGTGTAAATGTTTTAAACTTGGTTTCCAACCATTCCACAACTCGAAAGGTGTTTTAGGAACGGCCTTAGATGGAACCCTATTTAAAACATACATAGCGGTTTTTAGAGCTTCACTCCAAAAGGATATAGGTAAATTCGTTGTGCTAATCATGCTCCTGACCATGTCCATAAGAGTCCGATTCCTTCTTTCAGCAACACCATTTTGTTGTGGTGTGTCAGGCATGGTGTATTGAGCAACAATACCCTCCTTTTTTTTGAAGGAATTCGGCAAATGGACCAATCATTTGCCCCTTCTCTGTGTAACGTCCATAATATTCACCACCTCTATCAGATCGGACAATTTTGATTGTCTTCTCCTTTTGTTTCTCTACTTCTAATTTGAAGATTTTGAACGCATCAAGTGCTTCAGATTTTTCAAATAGAAGATAAAGATACATGAACCTTGAATGGTCGTCGATAAATGAAATAAAGTATTTCTGACCATTCAAGCAAGGTGTATGAAAAGGTCCACAGATATCCGTGTGTATGATTTCAAGAGGTTGAGAACTTCTTTTGGCACCCTTAATGGTCTTGTTGGTTTGCTTGCCCTTTATGCATCCCACACAAGTACCTAAATCAGTGAAGTCTAGAGTTTGTAAAACTCCTTCATTCACCAATCTTTTCATTCTTGCGATTGAGATATGTCCCAATCTTTTATGCCAAAGACTTGATGAGTTCTCATTGATAATACAACGCTTTGTACCAGTTTCTGTTAAAAGAGTATAATCGTAAATGGGATCTAACTCAAGTTGAAATAGTTTTCAAAATGAGCCTATAAGATCTCACTCCTTCAACAGCAGAGCGCATCCGGTTTTTCAGAATAGATGCATTGCTCACTTTCATTTGGCTTCCTCAGGTTTAGAAAGCCCTGCATGGTTTTCGCAATGTGAATTGTAGAACCACGATCAATCCACCATGTATTATCAGAAACCTCAGTAAAATTAGATTCATGACACACAAAGGAAAAATTACCTTTCTTCTCTAGCCATCCCTTGTATTTCAGGCAATCTTTCTTCCAGTGTCCCTTTTTCTTACAAAACCGACATGTGTCTTTATTGCCGGTTTTCTTCCTTGGAACACCTTTGCCCTTCTTTGCATTTCTCTTAAAATGAGTCGCAAGATGCACAGACTCAATGGACTCATTCTTCAACCTCTGCTCCTCTGGAACACACATGGTCAGAAGTTCATTAATTGACCAGTTTTCTTTATGTGTGTTGTATGAGATCTTAAATGGAGTGAACTCCGAAGGGAGAGAGTTGAGTATGAAATGCACCAGGAATGACTCCGAGATTTCAACCTTTAGGGAGCTTAATTTAGCAACAATGTCCCTCATCTCCATGATGTGCTCGCGCACACCACGGCTTCTGTCATGGGTCATGTTTGAAAGCCTCTTCATAAGGGTGCTGGCTACCGCCTTGTCAGAGCTTACGAATTGATCATCAATGGCTTTCATGTAAGCTTTGACATTATCAAGATTAGGGATAGAACCCCTAATGCTTGGACTTATACGAGACTTGATGAGCATCATGCTGAGGCGATTAGATCGCTCCCCAACGCTCGTAACTAGACCTCTCAGATGGCGTACTTGATTCCGTGAGATTTGGTAGTTTTTTCCTCACGGATTTCCAGGTCTAAGTCCATACACCCTAGCGTCAAAAGGATATTATCCTTCCATTCAGTAAAATTATTACCAGTCAGCATTGGAGTTTTAGCAGAATCAAATAAAGCAGTAGTGGGAATAACTGCATAACCAAAGAAACACATATCATGCTATGAACATATATAACCAGAATGAATTAATCAATTTAATTCAAATAGTATATTCTAAACCTTCCTGTGGGTAGAGGTCGCACTCATGCATAGAATATACTTAAAACGGTATGAAAATTAAACAACCAAAAATATTTCCGTACCTGTGGGCATAGGAAATGTTTATGTTTAATTTTCTTGATCAATAAAATAACCACTTCCCTGTGGGGCAGAGTGACTACCTTATTAATCAAAACCATATGTTTGATGACATTTTATTTTCTTTGTACCATATAATCTTAAGATGCTGTGACTAATCTTAAAATTAAGAAAACAATCCTCTATATGTCATCAACATATTTATACAGTTATTCTTTAAAACGATATGAAAATTAAACAACCAAAATATTTCCGTACCTATGGGCATAGGAAATGTTTATGTTTAATTTTCTTGATCAATAAAGCAACCACTTCCCTGTGGGGCAGAGTGATTACCTTATTAATCAACACAATAGTTATGATGACATTTTATTTTCTTGCACACCGTATAATTTTAAGATGTTGTGGATAATCTTAAAATTAAGAAAATAATTCTTTATATGTCATCAACTTCAAAACTATTGATATCACATCAACAAAAGATGAAATCATAATGAAAATGTGAAGTGAACCGATTCGGCAATACCCCATGAAAGATCATGAATCAATTTCCTAGACATGTATTACCATTCCACGTAAAGTCCCAGGCCGTGCGGTGGGGTCACAACGGTCCCGCTTAAGTACCGACTTTCTAGACAGAAATTACGTGTACGGTGTATTTATCACACTTTCAATAGTTCACCTTTTGTATTTGTCACAAATTTTCACAAAATATGCAAATATTATATTAGCATGGCATTTCATCAGTTTCAACAATCCAGGGCTACTTGAACCAGAAGACGGAAAACAAAACTAAAGGAAGTCATCACCAGATCCTCCGATCAATTAAAACCCATCATCCAAAAGCTACCAAGAGCTTATCGAAATTAAAATTTCAATGCAACATGAAAACTGAATATCACATATTTAACTTCTTGATGTTACTACACTAGAAGCTAAGAAAGAAGCCAAAAAATTGATTTCGCAACCAGAACATAAACAATTTGAACTAATTTTGGCCCTGCTTTTGTTTTGTTTTGTTTTTTGTTTTTTTAAAATCCGAATTCCAAAATAAATTCAGCTTTCCATAATATTAAAAGTTGACAACTGAAGTAATTTTAGAACAAATATGACGGGCCACAGAATCAAAATTTGATTGTCTAATCAAAAGAATACCATATGAATTTGAAATTTTATTTCGGCCTACTCACCACTGCTACACGATGAATTTCGATTTTTGTTAGTTGGAGTCTGATAAATATGTTACTCGATGTAAACACGTATGAATTGAAATTGTAAAATGGATATACGAGTCTCACATGTGGCCGAGTGGTATTTTATGTGAGGTTGTCAAATCTTGATTTCGCAAAAAAAATTGATAGCATTCAAGCAATGTAACATATTATCTGAGCCGTGAAGTTGATAGAACGAAAATAGATTACTCGGACAAAATTTCCAATATCCATTTTAACAGTCAATATCCATCAAGAAAAGAAAATCCATTAAATGTATAATTCATGATCTGAAACAAAAGGTTTTAAGGGATATTGACAAACATCATTAATCCGTGTTCCTAACTTTGAGAAAACATAATCGGATATAGCAATTTCAGCAGGATAACGGTACAAGCAGTTGAGTACTGAAGGCCTTAAAAACTATAATTCCGTAACCTTTGAACGATTGAAATTGCATTAAAGGGTACGGAAGAAAGTTTTCTAAATACAAACGATATGGTCAGAGGTGTCTCTGATACCAATTGTTAGGCCAAAATAAATAGCGGAAGCAGAAAGGTTACCTCCGGCCATTGTCGTTTGTAGAAGCCTTCTTCGCGTTGATGTAGTCCTTAGGGTAGTCTTCTAGCCTTGTTCCTCTTGGCTTGAATGAGATGGTTTGATGGACAACCATAGGCTCTTATTTATAGGCTAGGCTAGGGACCCCCTAATCCTGTCTTGATTAGAGTCCGTACCATCACAAACTCTACTGTATGGTGATAATCTCTTACCACCAAGGAGTTGTAGTCAAATACAAGTCTAGGAGATAAGATGACATGGTGATCCACACTATATGTGATTTAAATTAATAAATCACGGGATAAATCTTAAAGATAAACATTACGTCTAATATTTATCCAACATTTATATATATTTTCTGGCAAAAGTTTGACAATCTAGTAGCAACAGTTTTTTACTTTTTGCTTTTATCTTTTGTCCTTTTTATTTTCAGGTGGATTTTCTTTTGGACAGAATCTTTGCTCTAACGGCTGGGAATTCCGATCCTCTGGATTTTACTTCGGGGATTTTGCTGATTCCTTTTGCTTAGCTGCTCTAAATTTTTGTTTAGCTTTTTTAAGGATTTGTTCATGATCTGGAGCTTAATTGGGATCAGCTTAGGTTTTGGTTGTCTGGATCTGCTTCACCTTGCTCCGATTTATACCATTGTACTGACAAACTTGATTCATTTTTAAGTTTTATTACATTTTTGTTCACTTTATTCAGCTAGAAATAGATGTGTGGTAGTTGTAGTTTGACGGTGTTAATCGATCTTGATTAGTACTTTTTTTTTTAAAAAAAAAATTGACTTTCTTGATCGAATTTTGGCGAGCTATATCTGTGGTTGATTTCTGATTTTTTTATGCTTAGTAATTTGTAATTTTTGACTTCGGATTTCAAAATGGAATGAAACTTTTTGACCTAAAGGAAATTTGCAATGCTGGAAAGTACTAAGTAGTTGAACTTGTACTTATCTTTTCCTTGTAGCAAGTGTAGAAGAAGCTTCAATTCTACTTATAGGCGGAGCTGCAGACGAGTTCAATAATCATGTATAGTTTCATTGAACTCAAGTTGCTTGTTTGGACTTGGAACTGTTTTGATTTATGTCTGCTGGTCCCTTCGACAGGTTTCATTATTTATGAGGACTTTCTGTGTGCTAACTGAGACAGTTTCGGATTTTTGTCGCTCTGGATTTCAATATCCATCGGCTAGCACGTCGCACCTTACTTCTGGGGGACTTTGATTCGTCTTTTATTTTCTCCAATGATTTTACTCTTATGGAATTTACATATAGGGATGGGACATTATGGAACCCCTTTATGCTCTGAAAAGAAACTTGTCTCGAATTTAGCTTGAAGTGTTTGGTGTTATGAGTTGGTTATAAGACTTCAAACAGTTTGACTTGTATCCTTGGATGGAGTCAAATATTGAGGAAGCACTCACCTGGAAGTCTTATGCGGAAAAGATTTTTGCTGGAAGAGACTTTTCAGGAGCAAGAAATTATGCTTTGAGGGCTCAAAAGCTCTGCCCTGAATTAGATGACATTGCTCAAATGGCGGCTACATTTGGAGTTTATGTTGCTTCTGAAGTGAAGATCAATGGGGAGTTTGATTTCTATGCAATTCTTGGACTTGATCCGTCGGCGGAGAAGTCTAAGGTTATCGGAAGATGGCTGTGTTGCTTCATCCTGACCAGAACAAAACAGTGGGTGCTGATGAGGCATTCAAGCTTCTTTCCGAAGCATGGACAGTTTTTCCGACAGTTTCAATAGAAATGCTTATTATTACAGGAGAAATCATTTTGCAGGTCATGCCACTGGAACTAGTGGTCTTGGCAGTTCTCACACCAGACTTGATGCCTTTTGGACCATTTGTTCTGCTTGTCATGTTCAGTATGAATACGTGCTTAAGTATGTTAATAAAAGACTGTCATGCAAGACCTGTCATCGTGTCTTTATAGCTGTTGAAACAGGAGTACCTCTTGTCAGTGGTTCTTGCGATTATTCCTCTACCTCATTTGTTACTGAAATAGGTATGGAACTCACGGAAGTAGTGTGACATGTATCCCAGCTTCTTCTATTGGAAGATATGATTGAAGATATGATTCGATATGGTGTAAATAGGATAAGATACGGTGTAAATGTTAGATGCTCTTACTAATGGTACATATCTTGTAATTATGGTACATAGCCCCCTTACTAATTGTAAAGATTAGGTAGGATTAATATTCTCTTTGATTTAGGGATTGATAGAAGATAGATATATAGTAAATTTGTAATATGTTTTTCGATAAGGAAATTATTGCGTGATTACGCTTTCTTCATGGTATCAGAGCAATCATCCTGAAACCCTCGTTGTCACCACCTTTCCGTCAAGTCCGTCACTCGTCGCCACCATTTTTTTTTTCCGGCCAAGTCCATCGGCTGAGTGTCAATGGCTGGCGCATCCACGACCACTGTCAGTGTCACCACCACCGATCCAAAATCAGCATACTATTTACATCCCTCGGATCATCCTGGCCTTCTCTTCGTCACTCAACCATTAGGCGAGAATGGTGAGAATTATTTTGTCTGGCGAAAGTCATTTGTCAATGCTTTGCGGTCAAAGAACAAAGCAGGCTTCGTGGATGGCAGTATCAAACGTCCAGATACTGCCTCTGATGATTATCCCGTCTGGCAACAATGCAATGCACTTGTCTTAGCATGGTTGTCCAACTCGTTAGCGAAAGAACTTCAAGGGACCGCTGCTCATGCAGATTCTGCCCGAGAAGTGTGGGTTGACTTGGAAGAACGATTTACACAGGGAGTCGATGCCCGAGTGTATGAGTTACGTCGTGCGATCAACTCACTCTGCCAAGAAAAGAACACTGTCTCTGTTTACTATGGCCGTCTCAAGGCTCTCTGGGGAGAGCTTCAATCATTTGACGAGGTACCCATTTGTACCTGTGGACTTTGTACGTGTGGTGTGTCGAAGGCCATGGAGAAAGTCCGTGAGAAAGAGATAGTCTTCGATTTTCTCATGGGTCTAGATGAGACCTTTGGTACGGTACGTTCCCAAATTTTGAGTCTTGATCCTTTGCCTTCGCTTGGTCGTGCATATGCCATTGTAGCGCAGGAAGAGAAACAACGTACCGTTGCCCAAAGCTTGGTGCCGCAGTTCGAGGCTGCGGCTTTGGCCGCCTGGCAGCCGCCTTCCGACAACCGGACGGCCTCCTGGCAACCCGCTCAGGATGGTCGTCCTTCCAAATTTCGAGGTAAGGGGGAGCGTCCTCGGTGCAGCAACTGTGGTAAGGTTGGTCATTTACGCGAAACTTGTTTTGACCTCATTGACTATCCTGCTGATTGGAACCGTAGCCGTCGCAGTAAAGGTAATACAGGTCCAGGTCAGTCTCCTGCTGCTGGCATGGCGAAGGGAATGGTTGCACATTCCACTGTGATGACCGAACAGCCGGCGGCCCCAACCAATTTCGCCGGCCTGACACTCGCCCAGCAGCATCAGTTGGCACAGTTTATTGATCACCTCAATGGAGGTAATTTCGGTTCTTCTCAGCCACCCTCAGGCAAGCCGGATTCGGGTATTACTTCTTTCCTTCCTAACTCGAGATCAGGTTGGATACTGGACAGTGGTGCTAATGCGCATATTGTGACTGATTTATCTTTGTTCACATCTATCATTTATGATAAGTTGGATACCACTGTTCAAATACCGAACGGGTCACATGTAGCTGTACATGTGATTGGGACCATACGTCTATGTCCCAATTTGGTTCTCCATGGTGTCTTGGGAGTTCCTGATTTTGCGTTCAATCTTATATCTGTCAGTCGTTTGGTGAAAGATTCAAACTGTGCGCTAACGTTTGGACCGGATTTTTGTGTTGTGCAGGAGATGCCCTCGAGGAAGCTGATTGGAGTGGGTAGGCAGCATGATGGCCTCTACCATTTTCTGACACATTCAGCGGGTACAGCACACGCTGCTATCCAACCTTCAGCGTCTCTTTGGCATCGTCGCATGGGTCATCTTCCATTATCTAAGTTTCGTTTCCTTCCGTCTGTTCTAGTTACAAATAAAGAAGTCTTTTGTGATGCTTGTAATAGGGCTAAACAAACTCGTTTGCCGTTTCCTGTTAGCACTAGTACTACTAGTTGCATCTTTGAGTTGATACATTGTGACATTTGGGGGCCTTATAAAACGCTTAGTCTGTCAGGGGCCCGTTATTTCTTAACCATTGTTGATGATTACAGTCGTAGTACTTGGGTTTATTTGATGCAGACCAAATCTGACACTTGTCGTTTTTTGTTACATTTTTTACGTTGGGTGCATACACAGTTTGGGAAGTCAGTGCAACGGGTTCGCAGTGACAATGGTTTAGAGTTTACTAGTCATACTCTACGCACTTACTTTGCTGATCATGGCATAGATGCACAAACTTCTTGTGTTCACACACCTCAACAAAATGGTGTTGTTGAACGCAAGCATAGACATATCTTGGAAATTGCGCGTGCACTTCGTTTTCATTCTCATTTGCCTGTGTCATTCTGGGGGGAGTGCATTCTTACTGCTGTATACCTCATTAATCGCACGCCTGCCACTCCTCTTCAAAACAAAACTCCTTATGAGTATTTGATGGGCCATTCGCCTACATATACACATCTTCGCGTATTTGGATGCCTTTGTTATGGTTATACTTATCATGGTCCTCGTGACAAATTTGCTTCCCGGTCTGCTCCTGGTCTTTTTGTTGGATATCCTCATTCCCAAAAGGGTTACAAAATTTATGACCTCTCCACTCGTCAAATTTATGTTAGTCGTGATGTCACGTTCTATGAAGACATCTTTCCTTTTTCGGTATCACCCACTGACGCAACCCAATCCCCTCGTGTTACCCCACTCGTCGGTTGCTGGGACATCCTCCCAGCCGATGAACCAGCCGCCCCAGCTGCTTCGCCGCAGCCTCCTCCGCCGGCGGCACCCGCTTCGCCGCCGGCTGCTCTGCCCCCCTTCGCAGTCTGCGACCCCGTCAACTGTCTCGTCGTCTTACTGATTTTGATGTTACTTTACCCCCCTCTCTAGTGCCATCCTCTGCTCCAACCACTCCCACGGCGACCTCCACGGTATTTCCTCTCTCCAGTTATCTTTCATATGCACGTCTTTCTCCTTCTTATTATGGTTTGGTTGCTGCTGTTACTGATGGCCATGAGCCAGTTACCTTTAAACAGGCTGTCAAACATGCTCATTGGCGTGATGCCATGCAGCGTGAAATCGCTGCCCTTGAAGCTAAACATACTTGGACAGTTGTCCCCCTCCCTCCTGGACAACGCACAATTGATTCCAAATGGGTCTATAAGATCAAGTATAATCCGGATGGTTCTGTTGAGCGCTATAAAGCGCGTCTCGTTGCCCGTGGCTACACCCAGGTTGAGGGTGTTGATTTTCATGAAACCTTTGCTCCTGTTGCTAAATTAGTTACTGTTCGATGTCTTCTAGCTGTTTCTATGATCCGCGGTTGGCATGTGCATCAATTAGATGTCAATAACGCATTTTACATGGTGATCTTACTGAAGAAGTTTACATGCGCATTCCGCCTGGTTTCTCGCGTTAGGGGGAGAATAATGTTTTTAAACTTCAAAAGTCATTATATGGTTTAAAACAGGCTTCTCGGAATTGGTATGTCAAGTTCACTTCTTCTCTTGTTGCACTCGGCTATACTCCTTCCACAACAGATCCCTCTTTATTTGTTTTCACTACTTCATCCTCTATTGTTGTTGTTTTGATATATGTTGATGATGTTATTGTGGCTGGGAATGATCTTCCTCGCATCACGGCCCTCAAGGCAAAGGCTTGTTCTTTCCTTCTCAGTCTTCGTTGCATCTTCATGCTTATTGTGATGCTGATTGGGCTGGTTGTCCCATTACCCGGCGTTCCACCACTGGTTATATGATGTTCCTTGGTACTTCGCTGATTTCGTGGCGTTCTAAGAAACAGTCTGTTATTTCTCGTTCTTCTGCTGAGGCGGAGTATCGTGCTATGGCGCAAGCATCCAGTGAGATCGTTTGGTTACGTAAACTTCTTATTGATCTCGGCGTCCCCATCTCCCGCCCTACCCCTCTTCGCTGCGACAATCAAGCGGCCTTACATATTGTGGCCAATCCGGTATTTCATGAGCGTACTAAACATATCGAGATTGATTGCCATTTTGTTCGTCAGCATTATCTTCACGGCCTCATTCACCCGTGCAAAGTTCCCGGTTCTCATCAGCTAGCCGACGGCCTAACCAAGGCCCTTGGACCGGATTTATTTCGGCGGTTCGTCAGCAAGTTGGGCATGCTCGATATTCATGCGCCAACTTGAGGGGGAGTATTGGAAGATATGATTGAAGATATGATTCGATATGGTGTAAATAGGATAAGATACGGTGTAAATGTTAGATGCTCTTACTAATGGTACATATCTTGTAATTATGGTACATATCCCCCTTACTAATTGTAAAGATTAGGTAGGATTAATATTCTCTTTGATTTAGGGATTGATAGAAGATAGATATATAGTAAATTTGTAATATGTTTTTCGATAAGGAAATTATTGCGTGATTACGCTTTCTTCATCTTCGGCATATTCTGCAGGGAATGTGATGTCTGGGCATCATTCAGGTCATGGAACTGACTATGCCGCTAATGAAACATTTTAGCGGAACTCCTTCCCTGCCAATTCTACCGGAGTTTTAGATCCTAATGGGTTTTCTAGTGTTGCCAAAGCCAGCCGTCAGGTGAACAGAGATGCACATAATGCAAAAGTCAGTGGGGGACAGCGCTCAAATGTGGCAACAGCTGCGTCTTACAATGGGTCTACATTGTCTACTGAAGAATCTGTCTTGAAAGCTGTCAGGCCTTATAAGAGGAGAAGAGTTTATTGCAGAATTACATCCGGAAATGATACTTCAGAGTCTGCAAAAAGTGCTACAGCAGTGAAAATGATGAATGGAGATGGTGACTTCAAAACTTATCCCAAGGCTTCCATGCTATGTGATAATTCTGCAAGACGTTGTGCTGCCGCTTTAATTGACAAAGCTAGAAAAGCTATTCGTGAGAAGTTGGAAAATTTTACGTTTGCTACAGAGGCTGCCAGAGAGAAAAGAGCCAAGACTGTGGCTGACGAAGTTAATGATTTGCTTAAGAGGGCAGCATGTACTGGTGCACGTCATGGATCTGAATCTAAGAAAGATAGTCCAGCTGCAATATCAGTATCTGACCCTGACTTCCACGATTTTGATAAAGACCGATCAGAAGAATGCTTTGAACGAAAGCAAATTCGGGCTTGTATGATGAAGAAGATGGTATGTCGCGTTTGTACTGCTTGATACGTGAGGTCATATCAGTCGAGCCTTTTAAGGTTTCTATCAGCTACTTAAGCTCCAAAACTGATACGGAGTTTGGCTAGGTGAATTGGTTAAGTGCTGGATTTACCAGGTCTTGTGGAAATTTCAGGGTTTTCAACTCAGACGTTGTTGAGCAAGTCAACATCTTTTCACATCTTCTGAGCAGGGAGAAGGATGGCAAGGGAGGTTGTCTTAAAATCTACCCTAGAAGAGGAGACATTTGGGCTGTGTATCTCAACTGGTCATCTGATTGGAACAGAGAAACACCGGGTGAGGTGAGGCATCGGTATGAGATGGTGGAGGTACTTGAGGACTACTCAGAAGAGCTTGGCGTGTGTGCGAGTCCTCTAAACAAATTAGATGGTTTCAGAACTGTTTAGCAGAGAAACGAAAGTAAGGATGCCATAATGAGGATTCCGAGAAGAGAAATGTTGCGATTTTTCCACCAAGTGCCTTCTTGTTTGCTTAAGGGATACCCCAAATTGCATGATGGCTGCTGGGATCTTGACCCTGCGGCGACTCCTGATGTGCTACTTCAGGCTGCAACTGTAGCGCTCCACTCCCGAACCCTAGCATCGGAAACGGTGCACCCGCCGTATCTCACTAAGGAGAATACAAGGCGTCGATACAAATCAACTACACATCATCATAATAACGCAAATTAATGTCAGCGGAAGTCATTGCTAAAATCCTTGATAAAAATGATCATCATCATTAATACAAAGTCTGAGAATTTCTAATCAATACAATAGTCGAATGTATGTAACCACTAATATCGAAAATACATAACCTCGAATATCGAAATAACTGTCTCATCCAATTCTCGAAAGTCTTTCCTGAATATCCTTAGTTTCGAAACCTCTCGTCTCGATCTTCCACGGTATACCAACTCCTATGTAAGCATACCCTAATTTCTCATGCCTGCAAAACTGGTGAGTGGTGGTGTGAGCCAAAATCAACGGGCTCAGTAAGCAACCTACTTATACTTGTCATAGGAATCATACATGCAGAAGCAAATACAAATAACATTTACAATTAACATAGATGTCCTTAGTCCACAATAATTTCACTCGATTATCTTTAACAGTTAAGACTTCGAAAATAAATACAAAATAAATAACTCATCAGCCCAAACTATCTTACCGTGATGCATGCTCTTCTCAAGTATGACATACACAACAAATAAATAATCACATAAACAAAGAAAAAGACAATGTATGCAGATGAAGTAGATAAGCCGCAGAAAGTAAGTCACTCCACATAATAATGCGCAACTTCATGATGCATGTCCTATTATGCATGTCACACGCAACGAAGTCATGTCACACGGGATGCCGATATCTCCACCATGCAATGCATGAACCCGGGTCCTAACTGAGTGGCTGTGGGTCGTACCCACCCACAGTCACCATCCTGAGTGTACTTGGCCCCGCCACCGTACACCATCCTGAGCGCCCGTGACCCGTACGTCACGACCCACCATCATGCAAATGCACGTGCCATGAATGCAAACAACACAATCGCCTGAGGCCCTTGGCCCATCCTCACCATCCTCCGGCACTCGAATCTAGGTTCAGTTATTTCTGGAATTTATTTCTAATTTTCTGATATCTATTTATATTTTCCTATAATTATTACTATTAATTAAGTTACATTTATATCATGTTCTGGGTCGAGGCCTGCCATCGCAACCGGCCCGTTGGCCATTCGGTCCGGCTCGGCGACCTTCCTGGCCCGGCTCTCTTTTCTTTCATCTCAATTTCATTTTCATTCTCCTTTCTATTCTTCTCATATTTCTTTAATCTGGTGCATCCACACTCATACGTACAAACAGTTCACATATATCACATATGCACACAATTCACATATAGAGGAAATCCAGTTACAGATATGCAACAAATAACACACTGATGCATGATAACATAACGAGCACAAATAGACCATTTACCTCTGATGCATGACAATATAACGAGCACAGATAGACCACTTACATCTGATGCATGACAACATAACAAGCATAGATAGACCACTTACCTTGAATCCGGTATTCACTTCTTTCTCTTCTGGGCTCGAATCTAAACATTTGTAGTATAAAAATCAATACCTAATAAATGTTAAATTGACTTACTTAAAATAATTAGTTCATAGCTTTGTAATTTTTTTTTCATACACCAACAATCTTATGACCATGCATAAAATATAGCTAAATATACAAAAATACCCTTTAGCCGAAAATCCTTAGCTGTCAATATAAATAAATAATTTATTTATCTTTTTTTTTTTACTCCATAATCGGTTCTCCAATTTTATGTACACATCATCTCACTATTTATATTCTAAAATTGATTAAAACCAATTCATACCATTCAATTATAAAATATGTACTGGAACCATATTTTGTTTTTGTTATATATATTTCCAATGATAAAATTATGTATATATAGCAAATTTGTCTAAAAGTGGTTCACACAATTTATATATGAAATATATACTAAAACACCTTTTTTTTTGTCTGCCGAAACTAAACCAAAATAAAGTTTTATATTAATGTTTTTTTTTCAAAACAGTTTCTAAATTTACAACAGTGCATATATGGAGAATGAAAATTACGGCATTAAATAACCTTGGACACATGATTCTGAGATATAGTTTCAATAATCATTTTACATAAACATATATATAATAAATCTAAAAAACCAAAAATACTTATATATATAATTCTGGAAATAGCACATATATAAATCCTCTTCTTTTCACAAGTTCCGAAAATAGCAATTATATATTCATATCATTCATTAATTGTTCAAATATAAGTATGTATGAATATACTCAATTTCAGAAACATCTAGTATTTATATATGTATTTGCTTCAGAAACCAAAAAAAACGGTGCACCTAAATATATTGGAATTCTTTATATAACAATGAATATAAAATTCTAAAGTTCAAACAATTTACACTTGACATTCTGGCCAACCATATATATTTTTATATATACATAATTTAATGGAATAAACTGTAATCAATAAATTAAACCCCTTCATATATATATATATACACATATATATACACACATATATATACATATATGCATGTTTGCGCAATTAACATATTTATATGCACATAATCTATAAAAACTAAATATACCAATATGTGATCCAACTTGTATAAGAAAATAGGGCCAATTAAAGAAAATACAGAGAAGTCACATATAAGTACTTACCTTTCGATTGTAGGGTTGCCCAATTTGTTTCTCTTTCTTTCCTTTTTCTTTCTTTTTTTTGTCCTTTTTGCTCTCCTCTCAGCCTCACTGCAGGTTTTAGAATGGTGTTGGTGTGTGCAGTGAAACTCACGGCTGGGGTATTAAAGGGGAGAGAAGTTTTTTTTTCCTTTTTTTTTCTTTTAGAAGGTGGGTAGTTTTTGCGTGATGTGGGGGAGAATGTGGGGGAGGGAATTAAGGAAAACATAATGGGGTAGTTATTGCCCCAACCGATGTTACCTCTTTTTTTTTAAGACATGTGTTAATTACATATTTAGTATTTATTATTTTATTTTTATAATTTTTTTTTTAGACCTACGGGTTACAACAGTCTACCCCCCTTACAAAAAGTTTCGTCCTCGAAACTTGCGTATTGCGTGATCAATAACTTAGTGTAGTCATACTTAATTTACTCACCTAGTATACGTCATGAATATCGTCATATCAACCCTACTCTTAGATTGTTCCCTTAATTTCACTTATATAAATTAATATGTATCACTCAACTTATATACTTGCAGTCCACAATTCTGGATTCTCAAACTTATCATTTATGATTCGATCCCTAGATATATAACCACAATAAATATCCATTGAGCAGGCAAATATATTAATCATTACACTTCTTCGACCCCGAACTAAGTTCTCAAAATTAATTCTTACACACTTACGAGCTAGCTATGTGATCAGGTCCTTACTTTTGGGGAGATAGCGTCAACAGCCTAATATACTAAGTATGTGTATGGACATGTTTTTCTTCAAATAAAAATGTTGCTTATGTAGCTATATAGATTTAATTATTTAAAATAGTATCTATTCTAACTATTTGTAAACTCAAGTACCAAGAATTATATATTTGTTTCGCAAAGTGTATTAAACGAATAAGTATTGGTACGGTTTACTTACAAAAGTATTGCAGGTAAAATCGTATTTAAACAATTTGAAATTCAACAAACGTAAAGTTTTATAAAATGATTTAAATAGGTATCTCTCTTTCATAGAGGAAGTACCTATATTTTGAAAACTATTTTTTTTTTGCTCCGCAAAATAAAAATTAGGTAAGTCCATCGCAAACGCATAAATACTTCAAAAACACTTGATGGATGAAATGCTTTCAATATCGACAGTCAACAAATAGAATTTATTTTGGCAAAATTTGCCGTAGCCCAAAATTTGAAATTTTGTATAAGAAATATGTAAACATAACGCTATTTGAAAACACCAACATTAAAAAAATGCATCTATATTATCATTATTATCTTTTTTTTTTAAAAGTTGTTAAGGGTAGTCGAAATTCTATCAGGTTGAAATACACATATAGAAAGAAAATATAGCCTCGTGAAGTTAATAGACTATATAAATAACCAAACTAGTTAAAATACTTATAAGCAAAATTTTTGGAAAACCTTTAAAAATATAGAATGTATCTTGGTATACGTTCTTATATGGAAACTTTTAACCACTTGGAAAATTTTTGTCCATATTTCGTGTATTTTCCTTAAGTTACCCCTTACTGTCAAAGGAAAATCTGCCTATGTAACGTTTCTTATAAGTCTAACCTTCATTTATTATGATAAAATTCTTAACTTAAATTGTCCAATCCTAACATGGCACACTAAATGCTAATCGACTTAAAATGTTCAAATTTACCCTGCTTCCGTGCGCCACACTGTTCCACCATTCTCATTTACTTGGTTATTTCAACCGCTAATTTTAACCTAGTTACTCTCACATGAAAAGCAACCACTACTTGTTCATTCTTATCCTATTTCAATTTCAGCCTATTAGATTCAAGCCAAGTAACTCAATGTTTCTAGAAATCGACACTTAACTAAAGATTTTATGACAATTTATCATTCCAATGCACCCATTATAGCCGATACTCGCCTATCGCTACCGATCAATATATCTAATAAGACTAATATCGTTGGCCTATTTTGGTAGTTCTAAATTCAGCAACTTAGTCGTAAACCATAAACTCCTTTTGAATAATATCTTTCACCAAACTCTACTGATCATAACGCTTATAAATCGTTACTTAGTTTCTATCATGCCACTATAAGTCATTCCTTAGTAGCTATGATCTCACTAAGACCTAGTCGCATCCCGACACTACTCTTAAGGTAGAGGCATAAACCCGCTTCAGTTATCCTAATGGTACCGGGTCTCATGCTGCTGCTAAGGGAAGTAGCCCTAGTAACTGCCGGGCCCATTTAAATTTATGCATCAATCAGCGCCTGCGATAAAGCACACTAGTTAACATTACAATTTATGCAATTTAATTCTACACAATTCACTTAGGGTTACTAAAATCGCGACTAAGGGAATGTGCAAGGGTTATGATCAAAACTTAGGTAATATAATTAACCTAAACCGTATGGATATAATATCGTTCTAGATATGCGTACTCCCTCAACCGATTGTTACTTAAGTCTAAGTCATGTCTAAATTCTAAGATCACGACTTATTTCCAAAATCATACTTAGTGTATGATCAACGCTTATGACTAAAATCAGTACTTATATTCGAGGTCAACTCTTAATCAGAATCGTCACTTATCTCTAAGATCGTGACTTATGGGCAAAATCATCACTTAGTTACTAAGATTATGACCTAAATCTAAGCTTCCGCCGTGGATCTAGAGCCAGCTCTGATACCAACTGTAGCGCTCCACTCCCGAACCCTAGCATCGGAAACGGTGCACCCGCCGTATCTCACTAAGGAGAATACAAGGCGTCGATACAAATCAACTACACATCATCATAATAACGCAAATTAATGTCAGCGGAAGTCATTGCTAAAATCCTTGATAAAAATGATCATCATCATTAATACAAAGTCTGAGAATTTCTAATCAATACAATAGTCGAATGTATGTAACCACTAATATCGAAAATACATAACCTCGAATATCGAAATAACTGTCTCATCCAATTCTCGAAAGTCTTTCCTGAATATCCTTAGTTTCGAAACCTCTCGTCTCGATCTTCCACGGTATACCAACTCCTATGTAAGCATACCCTAATTTCTCATGCCTGCAAAACTGGTGAGTGGTGGTGTGAGCCAAAATCAACGGGCTCAGTAAGCAACCTACTTATACTTGTCATAGGAATCATACATGCAGAAGCAAATACAAATAACATTTACAATTAACATAGATGTCCTTAGTCCACAATAATTTCACTCGATTATCTTTAACAGTTAAGACTTCGAAAATAAATACAAAATAAATAACTCATCAGCCCAAACTATCTTACCGTGATGCATGCTCTTCTCAAGTATGACATACACAACAAATAAATAATCACATAAACAAAGAAAAAGACAATGTATGCAGATGAAGTAGATAAGCCGCAGAAAGTAAGTCACTCCACATAATAATGCGCAACTTCATGATGCATGTCCTATTATGCATGTCACACGCAACGAAGTCATGTCACACGGGATGCCGATATCTCCACCATGCAATGCATGAACCCGGGTCCTAACTGAGTGGCTGTGGGTCGTACCCACCCACAGTCACCATCCTGAGTGTACTTGGCCCCGCCACCGTACACCATCCTGAGCGCCCGTGACCCGTACGTCACGACCCACCATCATGCAAATGCACGTGCCATGAATGCAAACAACACAATCGCCTGAGGCCCCTGGCCCATCCTCACCATCCTCCGACACTCGAATCTAGGTTCAGTTATTTCTGGAATTTATTTCTAATTTTCTGATATCTATTTATATTTTCCTATAATTATTACTATTAATTAAGTTACATTTATATCATGTTCTGGGTCGAGGCCTGCCATCGCAACCGGCCCGTTGGCCATTCGGTCCGGCTCGGCGACCTTCCTGGCCCGGCTCTCTTTTCTTTCATCTCAATTTCATTTTCATTCTCCTTTCTATTCTTCTTATATTTCTTTAATCTGGTGCATCCACACTCATACGTACAAACAGTTCACATATATCACATATGCACACAATTCACATATAGAGGAAATCCAGTTACAGATATGCAACAAATAACACACTGATGCATGATAACATAACGAGCACAAATAGACCATTTACCTCTGATGCATGACAATATAACGAGCACAGATAGACCACTTACATCTGATGCATGACAACATAACAAGCATAGATAGACCACTTACCTTGAATCCGGTATTCACTTCTTTCTCTTCTGGGCTCGAATCTAAACATTTGTAGTATAAAAATCAATACCTAATAAATGTTAAATTGACTTACTTAAAATAATTAGTTCATAGCTTTGTAATTTTTTTTTTCATACACCAACAATCTTATGACCATGCATAAAATATAGCTAAATATACAAAAATACCCTTTAGCCGAAAATCCTTAGCTGTCAATATAAATAAATAATTTATTTATCTTTTTTTTTACTCCATAATCGGTTCTCCAATTTTATGTACACATCATCTCACTATTTATATTCTAAAATTGATTAAAACCAATTCATACCATTCAATTATAAAATATGTACTGGAACCATATTTTGTTTTTGTTATATATATTTCCAATGATAAAATTATGTATATATAGCAAATTTGTCTAAAAGTGGTTCACACAATTTATATATGAAATATATACTAAAACACCTTTTTTTTTGTCTGCCGAAACTAAACCAAAATAAAGTTTTATATTAATGTTTTTTTTTCAAAACAGTTTCTAAATTTACAACAGTGCATATATGGAGAATGAAAATTACGGCATTAAATAACCTTGGACACATGATTCTGAGATATAGTTTCAATAATCATTTTACATAAACATATATATAATAAATCTAAAAAACCAAAAATACTTATATATATAATTCTGGAAATAGCACATATATAAATCCTCTTCTTTTCACAAGTTCCGAAAATAGCAATTATATATTCATATCATTCATTAATTGTTCAAATATAAGTATGTATGAATATACTCAATTTCAGAAACATCTAGTATTTATATATGTATTTGCTTCAGAAACCAAAAAAAAACGGTGCACCTAAATATATTGGAATTCTTTATATAACAATGAATATAAAATTCTAAAGTTCAAACAATTTACACTTGACATTCTGGCCAACCATATATATTTTTATATATACATAATTTAATGGAATAAACTGTAATCAATAAATTAAACCCCTTCATATATATATATATACACATATATATACACACATATATATACATATATGCATGTTTGCGCAATTAACATATTTATATGCACATAATCTATAAAAACTAAATATACCAATATGTGATCCAACTTGTGGATCCGGATCTCCTGACCCCCTCCCCGTGACCCCCTCCGCGACCGCCCGACACGTGGCAGCAGGAGGGGGTTGTGAGGCTAGGTGAGGGTCACTCGCACCCAGCCTCACCACCCCACCCCGCTGCCACGTGTCGGGCGGTCGCGGAGGGGGTCACGGGGAGGGGGGTTAGGTGATCTCATTCGCCAACTTGTATAAGAAAATAGGGCCAATTAAAGAAAATACAGAGAAGTCACATATAAGTACTTACCTTTCGATTGTAGGGTTGCCCAATTTGTTTCTCTTTCTTTCCTTTTTCTTTCTTTTTTTTTGTCCTTTTTGCTCTCCTCTCAGCCTCACTGCAGGTTTTAGAATGGTGTTGGTGTGTGCAGTGAAACTCACGGCTGGGGTATTAAAGGGGAGAGAAGTTTTTTTTTTCTTTTTTTTTCTTTTAGAAGGTGGGTAGTTTTTGCGTGATGTGGGGGAGAATGTGGGGGAGGGAATTAAGGAAAACATAATGGGGTAGTTATTGCCCCAACCGATGTTACCTTTTTTTTTTAAGACGTGTTAATTACATATTTAGTATTTATTATTTTATTTTTATAATTTTTTTTTTTTTAGACCTACGGGTTACAACAGAAACCAAATTGCCAAAGGATGAAAGGCCTACACAAGAAATTTTGGATGCAACGATATGTGCCCCACATACCATAAGGACCTGTGAACAGTCTGAGAAAAGGTCTGGGCAAATGCTTAACGAGGGTGCCATCCGAATAGCTCTGCGATGGTATTAGAGGAAGATTGTCCGATGAAACAGTCTAGTCTAGCTAAAACTATGCCCATAATTCTAGATGAGCATCCTTTATTTGAAAATAACGTGCAGGCTCAGAGACTTGGGAAATGACCATCTTCAAAGTTACATCTTCAGAGTTCAGGGGTCAAACTTCATTCATTTAGTCTAACAAAAGTTGAACGTGAAAGGACGTAGATTAATACATGATGAAGACCTTAGTTCCTAAATTACTAGATAAATAGGAGGATCAAACAGGATCCATGTCATCATCTATTGCTTTAGCTGCTTTAGTTTTGTTGAGCTTGTTATTCAGCATTGACTGCTGAATATCATTCTTATCACCCCATAGCTCTAGGCAGATTGTTGTACACTTCTAAGAGCATTTAGTGCTTTACTAGACGCGAAGAATGAGAAGAATTGAACATATTAATGGCTGCATTTATTCCTAGGCTTTGATTTGTTTTCTGGTCTCGTCATTTTACATGATTGCTTTCAATTGCAAATTACCAGCTCTTGTATGCAGTTAATGGTTTTCCGGTTTAGGACTTGAAGCAAAAGCAGTAGTAAGCTACATCTTGTCAATCTAATTTGAAAGACCATTTTGGCATGCCTGCTCTGTACCTTGTATGAACGGCCAGAAAATAAAAATTATGTAACACTTGAGAATGATGTAAGGAAACACAACCCAACACACCAGAAAATAAAAATGGTGACAGACAGTTTCTTTTTTCTTTATTTTTTTTTTTTTGTGTGTGGCAAAACCAACAATTCCGGTGCAAAGAAAAACCACAACCAGCCGACCCTACTCTTTTACTGAATGTTGGAAAATAGTACAATACAACTATAAAGAAACAAATCCCGGAGGGACACTTAGGCAAAAACAATACAAGGAAAAATACGATCCAAGAAATATTTAACGCTAAGTATTCCCTTTTCAAACTTTTCTAATGCAAAATTGTCTTTACACGTAAGATGCTAAACGAGTTATAATAATGATTGAATGGTCAATTTGCAATGAGATTTTGTATTTGAGAGTATTTAGCATTACGTGTCTGTTAATTGTGGATAGAAAATGATTTGTTGTGGTGGTATTCTGATGCCAAATTATAGTTTCGTGTGTATGAGTGTTTGAAAATGATGTGTTCTAGTGGTATTGTGAAGCCAAATCATAGTTTCGTGTGTATGAGTGCGATGGTGGACTAGAGGAGTTTGGATCTCCTCACCCGTAATCTCCTCACCCACTTTTTCACCGCACGACACGTGGCAACAGAGGAGAGTAGTGAAGCTCGATGAGGTGGGAAGAGCCGGTCCCAGTTTGTAGGATTGGTTTGGTTGGGAATTTAAAGGAAAGAACATCAGAAAATCGCATATCTTTGGTTCTTGTTCGTAGCCAGGGTTCCCTGCGTCGCATGTGGTGTAGTCTATGCCACAGGTCGCTGATATATGAACTTTTTTAATAGGGATGTTGAATGAACCGAACAGTTCGCAAACTATTCGAGTTCGGTTTGTATTCAGTTCGTATTGTTCGTTAATGGTCAGTAAACGAGTCAAATTCAAACAGCTGTTTGAGTTCGTTTACTAAAACGAACCAAAATATTCGCAAACTGTTCGGCTCGTTCAAACAGTTAAAAGGTTATCGAACTAAACTCGAACCAATTTCAAAGTTTGTTTAGCTAAACGAACCGAGGCGAACAGTTCGTTTAGCTAAAAGAATCCAAATTCAAAAACCTAGTATTCGGTTCGACTCGGTTCGTTAACACCCCTAATTTTAAGATATGTAGCTCTAGTTTAGATGATTCAGAAAGTCTTATAATCGTGTTTTAAATATCTTTAACTTTCATTCAAACCATCTCATTCAAATACAAGGTTTCAAAAGGTCAAAAGTAACATGATCATGTTTCTTTATCCTTGTTTTGACATACTTAAAACAGACACACATACGTATATATACAAAAGACATATATATATATATTATTTATTATGTATATATGTATATGTACTATATGTATATATGTATGTACATTTTGAAGCGGAAGTGCTCAAAACGGGTGACTAGAGAATGAAAAGATTTTGATCACATATTGCTTGGTATACTATTTCTGGATGGGATCTCCTGCCCCTCTTTCCTCTCATTTCATGTGTCACTGTACGACACGTGGCAGGAGAGGTGGTTGGTGAGGCTAGATACGGGTGATCCTCATCTATCCTCACTACACACCTCTGCTGCCACGTGTCGCACGGTGACGCATGGAGTGAGTGATTTGAGGTGAAGGAATCCTAACCCATACTATTCCTCCCGCTCTGCTCCAAATCTTTGAAGCTCCAAAATTTATTCTAAGTATTGTCTTTTGTGCTGAATAATGATCCCTTTTATCACCGCTCCAAAGCTCATGCAATATCGAATCTTGGAAATATTTCCAAGAAGAAAAGACGAATTTAAAATCAAAGGATAGAAGTTCTACGTTGTTAAGATCTAGCTGGAATAGAAACACTTGACCAGAGAATTGTTATTCCAATGGTAAATATTCCAATTGCAAATAGACAAAACCATAACGATTATTTTATGGTAGTACCCATGTCTTTATATGGTACCATCGTTTTAAGAATCATATATTGCAGTTTCATATTTTTATAACATGTGTACAACAACAACAACATCAATCCATTACTTTAGAGGCTCCTGCCTATGAAAGGGTATTCGAGGTCGGATGTACGCAACCATATTCATGTGTTAGAAACACACAGAGTTTGTTTCGTGATGATCCATAATGAAAATCGTGTCAAGCTGTGTCGAGCAACTGCTACTTCATAATATAAGAATCACAACCAATTTAATGAGTCATTTTGCTTTATCCTATCTTTTATATTTTCAATGAAGTCAAGGACACACTCTTTCTTTGACTTCGGAATATGATGGAATAAAGCAAAATGACTCACTAAATTGGCTGCGCTTCTTATATTGTGAAGTAGCAGTTGATCGACATAGCTTGATGCATCATTATGGGTCATCGGAAAACAACATATGTGTGTTTCTAACACATGAGTATGGTTGCGTACATCTAATCCTCCCATACCCCGCTATAGGCGAGAGCCTCTAAAACAATGCGGTAATGTTGTTGTTGTTGTTTGCTTTATCCTATCATATCTGAGAGTCAATAAAGAATGTGTCATTAACTCCATTAGAAATGGAACCCATTTTCTATAACATGTGTGTGTAAACTAAAGTGTACCTTATCATCAAATTAAAGCCAACGGATGATAGTTATTACCTAAACTTTTTCGGCAACCCCTAAGATCAAAAATGTAAATGGCAAGGCAAAACTCCCTAGTAATTCTTCTCCCAAAAAAAAAAAAGAGAGAGAAAAGAGTGCAAATGCCAATCTTTGCATTAAGTGGAACTTTTGAGGCCATGAAAATAATAACGCTAGGTGTATACCGGAGCAAAAGGTATATAATTTTCAGTTTTCCTTCACTATTTGCACAGTCTCTGTAATCAACTTAACATGTTTCAAATAAAGTAAATATTCACCCAAGAATTGGGTGTAACATGAGATACAATCTTCATCTGGTAACAACGGTTATATAATTATATCATATCAAGACCAGCCTCATTTGGTCACTTGCTTTCAGCATTTTCTGACAGAAGAAGTCTCCTTGCCTTGACCCATACCAAATCTCTCAAACTGAGCGAAGTAAAAACTAGGATGAGATCTGTTATATCGATTTTGGTTTGTCATAAATTCATTGGAGCCGCTGAGACATAATTATGTTACACACTATCAATTCTAATGGGTGTATGACACATATATTGACATATGTATATTGAACACATCCGATCTTAACTTGACGCATTTTTTATTCTAGGTCATCGGAAAACAACTCTGTGTATTTATAATCTATGAGTATAGTTGCGTATGTATAACTCTTCATACTCCATTGTAGTCGGGAGCCTTTAATATAATATGGTAATGTTATTGTTGTATCGTACTTTACCCTTGTAAATCTCAAGGACAAAGCTACAAATTCCACAACTATGTATAAATCTTTCATCCATGTAAAGTACTCTTCGATTGAGTATTTGCTCACCTTCCACACTTTTTTTACGCAAGCTCGCTCCGTTTAGGAAAGACCTATGATTGATCTGAGGCAAGGTTTTCCAATATTTTTAATCCAAGTTTTCTTTTCCAATATTACAAAATTTAATCAGTTTTCGATACTTAGTTTATTCCTTTCGTCTTATTTCGTTTTCTTTTTTGAGAATTTTAAAATATAAGATGTGTTTGCTCACATAGTCATTGAGGCATATATTTTAATTTTGAGACTAAAGGAATTTTCAATCTTAATGGCACACATAAGCGCCACACATTAACATTGAAAATCCTGTTAGCCTCCAAAAATTAGAATATATGCCTCATTGCCTATGTGAGCAGACACATCTTATAATATATATATATATATATATATATATATATATATATATCAACCAGTTAATGTGACTTGTGATGTACAACAATTATTAGGAAAGAAAACGACCTAGAGATGTAGTTACGAGTGCTATATATATATATCTACACACACATATATATATATAGCGAAAAACCTTTAGGTCTAGTGGTTGAGTAGCATTTATCCTATTCTGGGTCTCGAGTTCGAGACACACACACTTGTATATGTATATGTGTGTTGAAGAAAACGTGCAATCACGTATTGATTTCCTTAATGAAGAATGATTACAATATGATAATTATATCTACCTTCCATCTAAGCTCTATAATCAAGCTAATTGATCTCTACAAATTTGGTACAAAATATATACCATAATTACATAATAAATGTCTACCATATCCAATCATCTACCATATACAACTATATCCAATCACAATAATGACAATAATGACATAATCTCCAATACTCCCCCTCAAGTTGGCGCATGGATGTCGAGCATGCCCAACTTGCTGCAAAATCGGCGAAAAAGGTCAGGACCAAGGGGTTTAGTGAACCCATCAGCTAATTGGTGCGACCCGGGAACCTTGCATGCATGAATGAGACCGTTGGTGTAGTGTTGGCGGACAAAATGGCAGTCGATCTCTATATTCTTAGTACGCTCGTGAAACACATAACAATACCTCACCAACAGACTTTGATATAGGTTTGAAACATTTATAAAGCGTAATATAATCCTTATGTATCCTGTTTTAGCCGGTTCCTATTAACCGTTGGTTCCTGTCTTATCTGGATTTTCCGATCTGATTTAAGTTTATGTTAGTTTTGATTTCTAAATAATTTAAGATTTAAACACTAAGATTATGCATTCTATTTATCGTCTTTGTAACCTACGCAACTAATTATATAATTAAAATATGTTAACTTGTAAGTTTGCTGCTTTGTCACCTTGAGGTTACAAGTTCGAGCCGTCTAAAGACTCTTACATAAAGTGTAAGATAAGACAATATACATCAGATTGCGAAGCGATCTGGCTCTTCTCCCGACTTTTTTCAAATATGGGAACTTAGTATACCGGAACGACTTTATTCTAACGTGAAGACAATAAGTCTTTGTAACTTTCGCTTGTTATGCCTGGCTGTTTGTATCAGGGAGAATAATTAGGGAGAACAAATGGTTCGGTTTAATGTGTTTGATCATATGCATCCTTTGTTGAGAGGACATCCCAACTATGTAGAAGGCCTATTTTGCATTTTGTCTTTTTAATGTATTTACAGGCATCTCACTGTTTATTATGTGATCCAATTTCTTTATTTTTTTCCCCTCTTGTTGATTTACTACTTTAGCCTTATTCATTCGGTGCGCTTATACTTCATAGTTCTATTAAGTTGACGTTATGGAGATAAAAGTAATATTATAAAAGGGTTAATATTATAAAAGGGTGTTCATGATGTACTAGACTCCTGTGTTTGCACAAGGTCTGGAGAGAGGTCGGATCGCTTCGCGATCTGATGTACATAGCTTTATCTTACACTTTTGTACAAGAGACCGTTTCCGCGGCTCGAACCTGTGAGCTCAAGGTCACACAGCAGAGCATTATTATAATATTATAACAATAAAGAGGAAAATAACTGTCCAGAACAATATTTGAAATTCAAAAAGGTCGGAGAAACTATCAATCTTTAGACAAATCTATCAAGGTTTTTCCTGATGAGGTTTTGTAACAAGTTAGGAACTTTATAAGTCCTAAGGCTTATATTTAAGAGTGACTTGTGTAATACACAACACAAAAGTAGTCCATGTTAGAAAATATGGTAGGATAGAAGCAAACCAAACAAGAAAACAATTAAAATGAAGTCGATACGAGTTTCAAGATAACTATGTCCTTAAAGTAATTTAGACTCTGCCAATAAGCAAGGTAGACAACATGACTCATGCTTCCCAAGATATAACGGCTTGCTCTCTTTAGTTTGCTCTACTAGAGAGACGGTGAACTTGGTGTGGAAGATATTGATAATGGAGGAGAAGAGATGAAGAAGATAAAATTGCTGAAATTCTCAAAGTTTTGCAAGATTTGTAGTCTATAATTCAAGATACCAAGACATACTACATATAGACCTTGGGTTGTGTTAAAGACTCCTTTAGAAATTCATTTCAGCAGTTTTGACACCTCCAAGTTAGTTGCTAGCTGTTCAAATGTGTAGGGAGATGAACCTTGGACCAAAAGATGCAATTTCAAAATGAAAAGTTCTGACTATCGGTACATCGATCGATCGATGTCATCGATTGATGTCGGACAGAAACATTCAGTCTTGCATCCTGCCAACACAGATCGATTGATGTATCGATCGATGTCACATTGATCGATCGATGTGATCGATCTATGTTGGACAGAAAGTTTTCAGCATTGCATCCATACCACATCGATCGATCGATGTCTTCCACATTGATCAATCGATGTGATTGATCTATGTTCAACTGAACACCAACTTTATTCCAGCTTTCACGTGGTTCGATCTAGCCTACACATGGATCGATCCAAGTGACCTTTTTCAAGTTTAAAGTGTTCAAACCATCTTTCAATCTTCTAAACAACATCAAACAAGTTTTTATATAAGTTTGGAGCACATTTTAAAGCACTTTAACATACTTTTCCAACAGTCCATGGGGTATATTTTCACGAATTCAGGTTCTGTTGGGTTAAATGTCCATACTAGATCTTAGCTTCCTAGGAAAAGCAATCACAGACCTGATCTCAATATCGAATGCTTAAACATACAGGCTTCTATTCAAATATGAAGCAAAGGTGCTTTTGCCAAAATATTTGGTCAGGCACCGATATCAATGATGAGTTCATTTAAGAAAATCCCAAGTCTAAAGTTGCCCAAGGAAATGTACATCACCTAAGCCAATATACACAGATCGAACCATAGTACATTTAATTATCAGTGCGTAACTGCTATATATGTTCCAAGAGAAAGAATTGGGTAATACTTATATCTTCTTTGTCCAGTGCAACAACCTTAATTAGTGGTTTGACAACATTAATAAGTTGATTAGTGTTAATGTTTTTATTTGGTATCTTTAGATCGTCAATATTGAACTGACTAATGAGAGTGTTTATATTTGATGTTGTAGAACGTCTTTTTTGTGAAATCCCAAAAGACCCTTTAAAGATGTTTATAAGAAAGGGACGAAAAAGATTCAAATGGAAATAAAAGAACTTATTCAGACACCTAAATTGAAAAGAAAAAAAAAGAAACTTCTCAATTCATCCTGCTTTTCGTTGTGCTATGCTCTACGTACCCAGCTTCGCCAGAACTTGGTCCGTGTATTACAGTATATAATATAAAAAAGATACATAAAGCATTGAGCCACTCGTTGACAATCACTCTACCACACGTCAAGGACAACAAGAAACTGGTGGAAATGAGATCAGAAGATCGAGGACAAACAAAAGGGACTTCAATTCTATTGTTCTTCCGCTAGATTACGTTACATGGAAAGAGAAAATATAGGAAACAAGAGAAAGAAAAAAGAAAGAAAGATTTTAGAGACGAAGAGAAGTATCAACATTACGAGGCTCGAATTTTTTGGAAGTTGATGCATCCATCCTCTTACCCTTGTCCAACAAAATCTGGTTTCTGAAATCTCTGTAGTCAACAACCTTGGTGTTCAAGTTATTGAGCCCCAAAGAAAGAGGATCATCAACAGATGTCTTTGGTGGAAAAATCAGATCGTTTGTGGCATAAGATAATCCTCTGGATTCAGATATCTGTTTCTCTAACACACCGGAAAGCAAAACCTTTTTCTTAGCATAAATATTCTCCTCTCTTTCCTCCCTTTGCCTTTTCAGTTGTCTGAATCTTTCCTGCAGCAACGTAATGCATGGCCCAGCCTTTGTTGTGGAGACGACGCTGTACCGCCTTTCCATCCTAAAAGAATGTCTTAGAAGAGTTGCAAATACTCAATTTGCAAAGTGTTTGATTTGAATGAAAGTGCATATATGGTGGTGGAGTTGTTTGCTTTATATTTGAGTTTCTATGTTGAATGGCCGTAGCGAATCAGTGAAGCTACCATAGTCCAAGCAGAAGGACCAAATTATTAGCGCTCATCTTGGCACATTATATATGTATAAGTCAAAGCCAAGGGACTCAATATTTTTAAATTCGTCAACTGGCACTAGGCTGGTTTTGCACTTTGCAATGGCATTGGTATTATCAACCTAGGTTCTTACATGTTTAGGTTTGACATGGTATTTGCATTGGATCGTGAAAGGGTCTTATTCCATGTAAGTTAAATATTATAGCATAATAAAAGAAGTAGAACAACAACAATATTACCCCATTGCCTTAAAGGCTCCCGCCTATGTCGGGGTATAGGGAGGTCGGATGTACGCAACTATACTCATGTGTTATAAACACATGGAGGTTGTTTCCCGATGACCCATAATGAAAATTGCATGTCGATTAACTGCTACTTCACAATATAAGAAGTGCAACCAATTTAGTGAGTCATTTTGCTTTATTCCATCATATTCCAAAGTCAAGGACTTAACTCCATTGGAAATGGAAAGAAGCATAATAAAAGAAGTATTTGTTGAAATTTGTACTTACATAAGATGAGGTTTATATCCATTCAAAAGGCCTATATTCACTTAAAAGCTTAAGACAATGAGTGATGATATCTCATCCTCATATAACTCATGTATTTTATCTCAAATTGTATGATGTGGGACAACATTTTCAATGCCTGCCCGCACATGGCAACATGACTTGACATACGCACGCGTCTTCGAACCTGCCCTCAATCACAAACCGACAATGAGCGATGCTATCTCATTTTCATATAACCCATGGATTTTATCTCAAATTGTACGATGTGGGACAATATTTTCAACACCGGTCCTCACGTGGCGACGTGACTTGATATACACACGCGTCTTAGAACTCGCTCTCAATCACAAACCACAAGCCAACTTCTGGACTTTGGGTGAGAAGAGACAATAAATGGCCAATCATAGGCCAAGGAAGGTGTGAGTCAACATTTTAAACTGGCTATGATACCATGTCGAAACTTGGGCTTACGTGAGGTGAGACACATATCTACTCAAAACTTTAAGGCAATGGATAGTGGCACATCATCATCATATAACCCATATATTTTATTTAAAATTGTCAGAACAATATTTTCAAGTACTATCATAAAATCCTTGTTCCCGTTTTGTTTGTTTGTAGCTGGGAGTTCTCGTCAGGTAGAATAAATGGTTCGGTCATATGTGTCTCGTCGTCTGAATATTTTCCTTAAGAGGGTATAAAATTGAGATAGGTCTATCATTTTGCATTTTGTCTTTTCTTCTAGCGTATATTTACAATCTTGCCTATGTTTTTATTCATGGAGTTGGGATTAGAGGAATATTTAAATAGAAAAGACAAAGGTGGAATAAATAACTAAGGGACCATAAGCTTTAGAAGAGGAGTAAATGTGATTCAAGCTTATGGTTTTTCCTCTTGTCGTGGTAGATATGAAGCCTTGTTCATTGGGTTCGCTTTTATTATATCAAGAACACGTATATTTTTATTCGATCTCATTTGGCTTAAGGCTAAGTGTATGAACATAACATACAAGGAGCTCCTTTACTTAAATTTAAATATTTAGATTTAGTCAAACTGTGTATGCAATTGTTGGGACATCGTTACATAAACTATTCATAATTATTTTAATTAATATTTTTTTTCCAGAAAGATGTTATTCGTTATAAATGATATACATTGACCAGATGAAAGCCTGCAATTCAAATGTTCGGACATCCTTATTTAAATTATTCAAATTTATTCTAATTAAGATGTTAACCTTACAAATGATATCCATTGACCTGATGAAGCCTTGTAATTTAAGGTGATATTTGATTAACGGGTAATAACCATAGAACTAGCTCTTGACTTCTTCATTTCTCTTATTTTTCCAGAACAGGACAGGGATAGACTCGACAAAGCTAGGAGTCAAGATTGAATGCGTTCGACTTAGTTCAACCAGGGTCGAATTGGCTATATATACACATATTGGAGATTATGTCATTATTGTCATTATTGTGATTGATGTGAACATGGACAAATCATTAACAATGTGCGCATTAGCGCCACTCTCTAATATCCAACCAGTCCTGGAATCAAGAGAAGAAGAGACAATACCCGTGTCCGGCTTGGCTGTAGACGGCAAAGGAGGTCCAAAATTACCTCCATTTAATTGATCAATAAACTGCGCCAGTTGATGTTGTTGGGCGAGAGTGAGGCCAGTGAAAGTAGGTGGCGCTGGCTGAGCATCAGAGACAGCGGATGCTGTCATGCCTTTCGCCACAGTGGTGGACGGTCCCTGACCTGCAGAAGTCTTACCCCGGCGGCTACGATTCCAATCAGTAGGGTAACCAATTAAATCAAAACAAGTTTCACGCAGATGACCAATTTTACCACAATGATGACACTTTGGACGCTCCCCTTTGCCTTTGAACTTGGACGGTCGGCCGTCCTGGGGTGCTTGCCAGGTGGCAAGGGCGGCGGCTTCGAACTGTGGTACAAGGCCTTGAGCCACAGTTCGTTGCTTCTCTTCCTGTGCCACAATTGCATATGTGCGACCAAGAGAAGGAAGAGGATCAAGACTGAGAATATGAGAGCGTACCGTACCAAACATGTCGTCTAAACCCATGAGAAAGTCAAAAACCATCTCTTTCTCACGAATCTTTTCCATGGCTTTGGACATCCCACACGTGCAAAGCCCACAGCTACAGACCGGAATCTCATCGAAAGATTGTAGCTCTCCCCAAAGGGCTTTGAGACGGCCATAGTATACGAACACTGTGCTCTTGTCCTGACGAAGCGAAACTATGGCTCGACGGAGCTCATATACACGAGCATCGACACCTTGTGTGAAACGTTCTTCCAAGTCAAGCCATACCTCTCGGGCGGACTCTGCATAGGCAGCAGTCCCTTGGAGCTCCTTCACAAGTGAGTTGGACAACCACGCTAACACTAGCGCATTACATTGCTGCCAAACGGAATAGTTAGCAGAGATAATATCCGGACGTTGGATAGTACCGTCAACGAAGCCTGCCTTGTTCTTGGATCGTAAGGCATTGACAAAGGACTTTCTCCAAACGAAATAATTCTCACCATTCTCTCCCAATGGTTGAGTGACAAAGAGGAGACCAGGATGGTCAGAAGGATGCAGATAGTATGCAGACTTGGGATCAGTGGTGGTGAGAACTACGGTGGCGGGGTTGGTGGCGTCGCCGGAGACATTGGCGACGGCCATGACTATGTTCGCCGGAAAGAAGATCGACGGCGGCGGCGAAAGAAGGAAAAAATTATCGCTCTGATACCATGAAGAAAACGTGCAATCACGTATTGATTTCCTTAATGAAGAATGATTACAATATGATAACTATATCTACCTTCCATCTAAGCTCTATAATCAAGCTAATTAATCTCTACAAATTTGGTACAAAATATTACCATAATTACATAATAAATGTCTACCATATCCAATCATCTACCATATACAACTATATCCAATCACAATAATGACAATAATGACATAATCTTCAATATAGTCTGCCTGGGTTGCGACCTATAGGATTCTCTACACTAATAAATATTTTGATACTTGAGACTTAAGACATAAATCCATGGAATGTAATTTTTAGAACCTAACTAGTGCATACTTAAAAAAAATTAAAGCTTACAACGTAAAATATTATATGTTACAAAGAGTCTTAATTAGTTAAAGAAATACCAAAGATTAAGATAAGCAAGTGATACCAAGAAAACACAAAAGACGAAAAGAAACCCCAAAAAACCGGGAATTATTCCTGATATAGCAAGAGAGAACGGATAGCTTCAACCAACCTCTAAATTATTCATTCTGATCTTTGTCTTTTTATGTTGAGCAAATTTTCCTTACCTCAATACTTTATCAATTTATAGTAAAATCTGTAAATTTGTGGCCAAAAAGAAAAAGACAAAATTTAAATCAATGAAGAAATCAACTGTAAAATTGATTGTTCTAATCAAACATTCAATATGCAGAGAAGAAAATGAGATAAAAGGAGATATTTTCTATAGAGAAAATGGAACCAAAATCGGTTATTTAGTCTCACGGGTTTGATTCATACCCAAAACCCGTTTTATACATTTGAATCAGGAGGGAAATAAAATATGTAAAATGACTTGTTTACCCTTACTAACCGCCTCCATATAAAAGAAATACAAGGGTATAATAGGTTTTTCACATGTTTTATGTAACAATCTGTCCCGAGCCATAGTACTCGAAACGACTCGCCCGCCGTTTTTCACTAAGGAAGATACAAGGCGTCAAAGTCGAAGCAAATACACGTCAGCGGAAGTCAAAATTTAAAACCTCGAAATAATCATCATCATAAATATCAATGTCTAGGCAAATCTAAATCCGATAATGGTCAAACGTAGATAAATACTAAATCTCCAAAATTACATAAACTTCGAGTAGCAAAAATAACTGTCTCTGCTAAATCCTCAACAAGTCTCATCGGAATATCCTCAATCCCAAAACCTCCATTCTTGATCATCATTGGGTGTACTAACTCAATTACCTGTTATCTGCAAAAAAAAAAAAATGTTAAAGTGTAGTTTGAGCTACAAGTCGATCAGTAAGTAATCTCACTATATTTGTCATGGGATCGAGAAGCAAGTGTGATAAAAATATATAACAACATAAAATAATAGCATGATTCTCTTCGCAAATAAATTTACAACTCTACTCCTAACATCCAAAAGCAACTAGAGCAAATAGACCCAACAAGTACGTTACAAAATCTAATAAAGTACGTAACAAAGTCCCATTAGGGGCTAGTTCAAATCCAAAATCGATGATGCAATTTTCCAAATATGCAATGGCAAAATGTCCAAAGTCAAAGGCTCAAATTTCCAAATGTCCAAAATTCCAAAGTCCAAGAGTCCAAAGTTTCCAAATCCAATTTAGCCGGTCCAATGTTCAAAATCCAAATCCGAGTCCAACTCAGTCCAGGTCCAAATATCCAAATCCGGCTTAAACCGGTACAAAATCCAGCTTTTTCCAAATATCCAAAACCCGGCTAAAATGATCCAAATCAATGCAATGACTATAACACTTTCCTTACAAGTGACCTATATCGTAAGACTTACGAATTGATTCCTCCAAAATCCAAATATACTATTAAGACATCCTGTCCCATACTAGGTCGTTACGTCTATAGTACCAAATATATGTCTTTGCACCCTGTCCCAGACTAGGTAGTTATGCTCAGGCCCTGCAGCAATTTAAATAGGCATACAGAAACCATGTCCCTGACGAGGTAGTTACAACTGCAGTGCTCAATAACCAAAATAGGAATCAATCCGGCTTACCGCTATATTTCTATTGTAAGGGTGAATTTCCAAAAATATGCAAATGTAACTTTTCAAAACCATTTTTGTAACAACCAAAGTTAGTCCAAATTACCAAAATGAGCCTAAATGTCAAATTTGTCAAAATTACCAAATGTCGTCCAAATAACACATAATTTTTCACATTTTTTTCAATCGGCCTACATATATATAAATACGTATATATATATCCGGCCACACACATATACACATATACATTCATCTATGCATAAGCACGTATTTATGTATGATCAAAGATTAATACCAAAATAACGTATAGGTTTGTAAAATTATAACATGTATGGAAAGATTACTTACCTCGATTAATATACTATACCGTATACGAATTGGATTATATGTTGGTGCAAGAAAAACCCTTTATTCCTCTCCTAGGATACCTTGGTTGCGCTGGTACTATGGTGGCAACGTGCTGGAGCAAATGAATGAAACAAAGGGGAGCTGCTATATTATTTTTTTCCCTCTCTTCCAGCAGGGGCGGCAGAGTGGATTCTTTGGTGTGTGTACAATTTGCTTAGGTTAGGGTATTAAATAGATAGTGTATAGTAGATAATCTAAGTATATTCCAACTAAGTTTAGGATTTATCATGGAAATTCTATCATATTTTCCTATTTAGATTTGATTTATGACTTATCTTAGTTTCAAAATTCTAAATAGACTAGGATTTATCATCTTTGTTTTATTAAATTATCCTTTTTCTCTTTTTTTTTCTTTTACCTAAAGTCACGGATGTAACATTTTATAGTGCCTCCGGCCTGCATCTTCTTCTTCTCCGACTACTCCTTCCTTCTTTGTCGTGCTACTTCTGCGATATTTTCGGGATTCTTCACGTGGCAGCTAACAGGCATCTTCATATGGATTGTCGGCTCATCATCTCGTCATCCTAAACTTCAATTCATTATTTGATCCAACGATGACTGTTCAATCAATGCTAATCCTTGTCGGATTGTGTTTTCTCCCAACTTCACACTTTCAGCACCTGCTGCAACATTAACAAAAGCACGAAGAGGCACCCAAAGTTCGTCTATGCAAAATATTCCGCGAGTCGAATGTATCAGCTAAACAATCATAGTCGTAGGTAACAAATCATAGTCGTTGCAGATAAATTGAGTTATATACGAGTTATTTGGATTTGGCTCATTTAAAATTCATTTCGAATTCAAATTCAAGTTTGAGTTGAAATTTAAGCCCGGTTACGACCGGCTCATTTATACATATTTTGGAAGTTATATATTATGATTATAAGTTAGATATTTATGTAAAAAATGAGAATCATAGATGATATGGTAATATACCTATCTCTATCATAAATATCCAAATTCCTATCCTAATTGGCTAATTCTCATTCGTGGACGGTTTTTGGAACAATTGGTAAGTTTGTTAGTTTATGAGCTTGAGATTACGGGTTCGAACTGCATAAACAGCCTCTTGCAATAAGACTGTCTACATCAGATCGCAAAGCGATCCGGTCCTTCGCTAAACTGTGTGGGAGGTTAGAGCAGGAAACGCCCATTTGAGTAGCCGCCCCTGCCTCCACCTTTCTCCCTTCCCCTTCATCAGCAAACGTCTCCAACTCCATCATCGGTTGAGTTGCCGACCATGGGGTCTGATGAGGTCGAGATCGTCATAGGGTGCATCAGAGGTGATCTTTTTAGTATGTCGTTATCTCTCCGTTTAAGTCCGTTAATGGAACCTGAGAAGAAAGAGAAACATTAGAGGCCCAGAACGCTGCCCTGGGAAAACCCTCCGACGCTCAAGTCAGTTATGTGTATTTTTGTATGCATTTTATGCTGGAATAATGGTTTATGATAAACCTGATTCAAGATCTCACTGAGAATAAGGATGTTTAAAGTTAGCCGAGGTGGTGTTTTTGAAAGATCTCCCACTGAAAGATCTTTCCGTTTGGAGTATATGAAGTTCTTTCTTTAGAGAAGAATACTCTGAAAGTTGAAGTTGGCTCCGATAGTTATCATTCCCCCCCCCCAACTCATTCGTTTGGAAAGAAGCCTTTTTATGCATAAAATTGATAAGAATGGTGCTCTGTCCGATGACGTGACTGTTGCGTGTGTTAGAAGGGCTACTTTGTCTGCTGCAGATGTATTGTGTGACTGGACAGTTGCCTGTGAATACGGCTATGCTAGTGGCTGAATCTACAACTCATAGGTCGTCAGCAGTAATGATTCTATACCTAACCATGCGATGCTTGACACCTGGAAAGCACTTGCAAAGTTGTCTTGATAGGTCCCAAACGACAGTTTAATAAATATCTTGTAAAAGGTTGAGGCCGAGTCTTGATCTCGGGGCAATCAAAAAGCTGAGGCCGAGACTATTCCGAGGCCGAGCAGAAACCGAGTGCTTGTATAATTATATACTGTTGATCATGTATTTGAATATTCGCCTGCTGAGGTTGGCTAGAAGCGGTTGCCCTGACTAATGCACTGCCGAGCCGAGGTGCAGTATGTTAAGCTGATCTTAGAAGGCTGGTTACAACTTATAACCATTTCTGGTCATATTGAATAAGTGTCGACTTGACTTAGGTATGCGGCGGAGCTGACCGAGGGTTATGCTTAGATATGTCTTAGTTACTTTAATAAACTTGCTTCAACCATAGATAATAATGGCCGAGGCTAAGGCCTTCTGGCCGGTGATGACCAGCCAAGTAGCTGAGCATGAACTGCACTGACTGTTTCACTGACTAATAATTTTTGTCTTTATGTGAGCATATTAGTATTTTGGATCATCAGGTCTAAAGCTTGTGTACAGGAGTGTAGGATTCATATATGAAGATGGCAAAGGAGAGATTCTCAGTTCTCTAACCTTCTCTATCTTTTAACTACGCTAAGGAGTTCTCTTTCCGTTCTTTTGTTTTTTATTTTTACTTCATTGTCTTTGTCGGATGTCAACTCTTTGCTTCTCCTTTCTTCTTGCAACTTTCTCGCTGTCTTCTCGTTTTCTATCTTTTTGTTCCTCTTTTGTTTCATGTAGGGACTGATTTTTCGTTGCAGCAGGGGTGGCGATTTCTCTTTTTTCTTTTTTTTTTGTGTGTAAATTTCATTTTTGTTTTGTTTGGATATATTTTTATTTCCTTCGTCTATCTGACTTCTTCAAAAATGATGTTTGATTTCAACTCCCCTGCTTTATTTGCTACGGACTCTCTGTTTATGTTCTGGAGGAAGTGGATGGACCATATGGGGGTCACATCAGAAGAGCTAAATTTGTAGGTAAAATATAAGGTCTCCAATCACACGCTGCCACGTGTACAAAAAGGACAAATGTTTAAAGTTTTTTTGTTTTTTTTAAATAATAGATTGTACACGTGGCAGCGTGTTTGGAGACCTCATATTTTACCTACAAATCTACCTCCTGTGATCTGACCCGGGACCATATGGGATTGGGATTAGGAGAATCGGAATTGAAATTGGGCAGGGGAAGATGAAATTGGGAGAAACGAGCTTTTAACCAATCCGTAATCCAATTCAAATCTGAAACAAATTGTTACGAACTGAACTTAATCTTTGTTTTCAAACTCGTCATATGTTCAAATTCAAATTATAATCACTAAAATACAATGCAAAACTTAGTATATTCGTTTAAGTTCGGTTTGTATCCGGTTCTAATAGAAAGGGAAAACAAAAACACATCAACACACCGAAACAGAATTACATAGATACATAACCACAGCTGGACGAAAGAAAGGAAGAAATTTACAACCCGCGAATAATGCACTCCCAGAAATCATTCTACAGTGAAGAACTCAAACAACACAGCCACAGGAGAGGAGGATGAATAATGTCTTTTAACCTCGATACATGCACTCAAAGTGTAATTCACATCTTTTAGCTCAATATGGCATTTATTTCCACTAAAGAATAATATAACCATAATCTTTTTGATGTACTTATAACCACAATCTTTCAAACAGTGTTCTGGCTGCTTGTGCCTATTGTTTGTTTTGTTTTTTTCAATAAAAACAAGGATAGTGTTTATTACTACTGATGATGATGATCATAATAATATAACACATAAATAAATAATAACTTGGAGAATACCTTGAAGAATGTGATATTTGTAAAGTTTGTCCCTAGAAACCTACAAGATTCAATCCAGAATTATTATTGTATGCTTGTGATGCTCAAGTTAGTTATGAGTTTATTCATATTTAGCATTTATTTTATTCTGCAATGTAGAGTAACATGTCTCATTATGGGAATTTTGTGTGGTCCAAGAAAATGTTGATTGATTCTGTCTAAACAAGCTTTTTATTGATTTGTGTTCATTCCTTTTGTATGCTTTGACTGACCAATGCATGGTCCCTGCACGTGCATAGCCACCAAGTGTCGTCACGTGTTGCTATGCGCGGTGAAGTTGCTTATATGTTGTAGGTTATCTTAGCCGAGCTGACCTAATAAGCTATGTGCACCGGGAACTCGGTCTGCCTGATGAGCACGACTAAGGTGACGATATATATCGATGTGATGGTTGTGGTCGAGGTGGCTCGTTTTGATCTAAATTGTTGAGTACGACTTGAGGCTGATATGATAGATGTGACGACCTTAGGTTTGAGGCGATGTCGATGGGACGCCATGTATCTCTTGGGCAGCTACGACTTATCTATAATTGGTTCTGAGGATATGTTCTCTAAGCGATCAAATGTTGTTGATTGAGAACTGTTGAACGGATATATACATACATATATATGTGTGTGTGTGCGCGCGCGCGTGTGTTGCTTTGTATTATTGCGTTAATTTGTTTTTTATATATTGAACATGCCTTAATTAGATCTAAATTTTTTGTTTTATATTTTACTAAAAATTCAAATCTAAATCTTTTATTTTGTATTTTAAAAGTAATAAATCCATTGTCTACGTTATATGGTGTTATTAAGTCATGAATTGAGCTTCTAATATAACATTGTGATGTATATCATCAACCACTAAAAATTGTGTTTTGATAGAAGTATTTGAATTTATAATGAAGGCTTCAGTTATGTATGTATGTATGTATGTATAGGTACTCTGTAGATATTGTAGACATAAGAAGACTGATTTCAGTTTTTCTTTTTGTTAATTGTTAGATTCTTAAATAAAATCGTGAGCAGTTAAGATGAATATGAGAAAGAGAGAGAGGGAAAACCCATGTGGGGTTTGCGGTCACTACCATAAGTACGAAGAAGGCGAAGTATGCGGCGTCTGCGGCCACCGGAAGCCCGCCGTCACTGACAAGTGTTCGTCTTTTCAACTTAGCGCTTTTCCTTCTGAGATCTTACCGGAGTTTCTCTACTTGGGTAGCTATGATAACGCATCTCGTGCTGAACTTCTGAAGACTATGGGCATCTCTCGCGTGCTCAATGTATGTTAGGCTTTCGTCCCTTTTCTTTTTGTATTATTTTTTTGAGTTTAATTGTTGCTCTTATGTGTTATTGATCTGTACTGTGTTGATCTTTGTGTCAACGGCTACTGTCTTTTGTACATCCATGATAAATTAGTTAGATCAATAGTCTTTTATCTTTGCCTTTTGTTGTGCCAACCGGAAAAGATACATTAAAGTAAATAGAAGTTAAAAATTAACAGATGCTGGATAAATTTCAGTTTATATCTAGACTCATTGAACTCTATCCATGGATTCGCTAAAGTCCTCCTCATTGATTGAGCTTTCTCAGTCTCGGTTTGAAAGCTTTGAGCTTTGATACAAGTGATTGCCTTGGACTTCAGTTGCGTTCCAGGATTCTCCAAGAATTTCTTGGTATGATCCATGCTTAGACCAGCAGTTAAAGAACTTTTTATTTTTTGAAAAGAGTGCAACAAGAAGACTTCTCAGGAGGTCACCTATCCTAGTACTACTCTAATCCAAGCACGTTTAACTTCAGAGTTCTGATAGGATTTGGTGCATTAGTGCTGGTGTGATCGCACCCACAGTTAAAGAACTTGAAAGGTTTAGGAAGGTCTATAGAGACTTTATAGTGGAGAAACGGTAATGGATAGGCGATTTATTAGGTAAGCCAATTTGGTTTGGGATCACATACCAAACCTGGCTAAACTGAGGGCCCCTAGTGATAAACTATGTAGCTTTATTTAAAGAAATACATAGCTAAAAGTATCTTTTATGTGGAGTCTACTATATATTATTTAATAAACTAAGTTTATCACTTGAATACCCCACATTGGCATCAAAGTTGATAGGTGATCTCAACTCAATTAATTCTTATTCCCTCCGTTCCAATAATGTTGTTCTAGTTTCTATTTTGGTTTGTCCCAAAAATATTGTTCACTTTCTAAAAACAATAATGTATTAGCAGTCAAAGTTCCGTATTACCTTTTCAATTAACACTTTTATTATAGAATATAAGTTGAATTAATATATTGCTTTGACTTCCTTAAATTATGCTCAAGTAAACTAGGACATTATTTTTGGTGCGGAGGGAGTACTATAGTTCTAGACACTGAGAATGACAGACCAATGAAACTAAGCTGCCGGAGAAGTGTTTTGAGGAAGAAGGTACCCATGGAGGCACTCCGCTAACTCTGCAATATATCTCCATAATCCCCTCCTCTTCTTTTCATGTGGGATGCATATATAGCCCATGGAAGAGAGTGAAGAGTACAGAATGAGTAAAATCAGTGAAAATAGAACAAATATAAACAGACTTGCCGCAGGAGAGAAGATGTAAGAAATCTTAAGAGTGTTCAATTTAACAGAAAAAATATCAGGAGTGATTTCGTTCATATCCTCTTTCGTACATACACGACCTTAATATAGCAGAAATGCGAAAGCCACAAAATAAAACTAATACATAAACTACCAGCTATGATTAAAGACATAAATAGATGGATTAAGCCATGCTTCCGTCAAATGATATGTCATTTTAACCATTATGCCGCCGTATCAGTTATAATCTTTCCCCTCTGCTGATTTACTAGTATGTCTTCCGTTGCCGTTAAATTCCCTGGACATAACACCTTTCTCTCTGTGGCATTCCCTTCTTTTTCATCAATAATCTTATTATCATTATTGTTTTTTGTTATTGACATGTTATTGGCAATGCAGTCTTTCTACTTTTCTATTTTCAGTTTGATCTTTCTGTGGTTTTCTTGCTTTCTTTATTCTTGTACTTTGTGAAAGCGTGTCGATCGTATTTCTCTAAACAATTTTATTGTTTGGTCAATCGTTTTATTTCTGGGCAGCAGTATTCGAGAGTTGATTGTGATGGAAAAAGGGAACCAAGGATTATTAGTCTGTCAAGGATGCAAGTACATTAATTGATGTCAAATTGGTCTGCTTTTTGTTGTACTGGGACTTCAGTTTTGTACTAAATGAAGGACTATTATAGATCTGAAATGCGGAACTCATAACAATACTATGATCTGTACATTCCATCTTGTACTGCTAGCGTGACCGGGGTTGACCGCCAACCAGGTTGGAGGTTTGGCCGTTTCCATATTCGAGTGTAGTTTGTACTAAGAGACAAAGATTGTTAGGTGTTGATTGAAAACATTTTTGTAACTTTTCGTATTGTGTAAATACTGTTTTTTTAAGAGGATTAAACTTAAGTCAAATTTCATAGAAGGGATAGATATCAAAACCTAGTTTGATACGGGAAAAAAAAATATCATTATGCCAATGTCAGAAGAACCATCTCAGACAGGAAGTTAGGTTTCGTCTATATGTTAGATGAAGTTGCACGCATATGTTTACATGCAAGCTAATGGTTGTTATTTTCTATCTCTGCATGCTCCTGCACTTTTGTATGCATTTATGTATATATACATGTTGCACACATGGATTTTGACATGATAATCTGTTGTTTTCTTTCCTGATTTATGATCTGTTTGCAGACAGTTCCTGCTTGTCAGAATCTGTATAAGAATTCGTTCACCTATCATTGTCTCCAGGATGGAAAAGATTTGCTGTTTGAGGACGCAAACCAATTTTTAGGTAAGCGTCTCATTTGCATGGTCCTTTAACCAATTAGAATCTTAGCTGTTTCGTGAATGTAGTTATTTTCTTGTCTTTTCAGCTGGATACGTACGTGCTTCAGTTAGTTTTTATTTTAGTTTACATTCCAGCCATGTTTCCAAGACCAAGAAAAGAGGGGAAAATAAAAAAAATTAAAGGAAATGCATTAATAGTGGTGGTCTGGTTAAGTGGAAGATTAACCTTACGGATGTATGGTTTTAAAAGTGCAAACTTTTTAGGTTGAGGATGGCAGGAGAATTCGTTTCCAGGAGCAAAAGTGCTGTGAGACTCTCTCGAAAGATGTATACTACAGGTTATATAGCATAGCAGTCAACCAAGGAGTGTCTCTGAATGTTTGTATAAGCTAAAAGCCAAAATACTATAATGGTCCGGCATTTGCACTTCAGAAGGAAACATGAGCTGTTGGAAGGATCATAATCTGGTCAAAGTTAGGTCACCCTTTTAATTAAATATCATGAAACAGATGGGAAGGAGTCATGGAAGAATATTCAGTTAAAGTTATTTATCATTTATTAGAACATGAGCACAAGCTGGAGTGCTCCCTTAGCATCACAATTTGGAACACATATGCATCCATGGAATTGCAATAGTTTGCTTGGAGGCTTACTGATAAAAGTATTCTTAGTGATAATACCTTGAGAAGACGAGGGGTAAAATATGCAAATTGCTGCTGCCTGTTTTTTAAATAGAAAAGCTAACTTAAAGCACCTGTGGGGTTACGTGGATTAGATCTAATACTACTTAGTTGGGCTCTTCTAGAAGGTAGGAAAAAGGAAACTCCTAGAGCTCGTTTGTGCATCTTGTAAACTCGATGAATGTAATGGTATACTTAAGGTTCGGTAGGAGCTGTAAGAACTGTAGACCTGCCTAAGACTTGTTTTTGGAAAAGCGTTTCCTCATACATTGATGGTTACTATTATGACCCTATTTTTTCCTGATTTTCTAAAGAGATATTCAATAATCTGTTGACCTGGAACTACCTCTGATTATTATCAAAAGACCTAATCCAATTCCTGAATGAGAGTTTTCTGCAGGTTCGTCCAGCTGCATATGTATTTAATGAGGAGGCCTTTGCCCTCAACTGTGCATGGGGTCACAGTTTATAATCATAAACTTCTGAGCTAATTTACAAACAAACAAGTTGACTAAAAAAAATCTAAAAATTCAGGAAGTGAATCAGAATAGAATGTTCAAAACCGAATCTACTGAATCAACATCAAGAGTGGTAGGTTTAAGAAAATGAACAAGGAAGTTTTAACTGAATCTACTTTATCAACTTCAAGATATGTAGATTTGAGAGAGTTAACGAGAAAGCTTTAACCGAATCGATCAAATGATTCTTTCTTTTATGGTTGAGTTGTATATTCTATACAAGGCATAGAGCCTATGAATCTCTTTTATTTGTTTTGTGATTTTTTTGTTAGTCATTGAATCGAGTACCTATGGGTGTAAGGTGGAGGTTACTTGAAGAATAGCTTTTTTTAATGTCAAAAATCATCTTTTTCCTGTTCTACAGATTTCCTCTTTGTTTTCCTGCTGGCTATTATGCTTTTTTTTTTTTTGTAAGTACTGCTGGCTATTATGCTTCAAATGGGTCGGGCACGCATTTTTAAAAGGGATCTGCTTGTCTGTTGAAGTGGCGCAATTCTTCTCATGGAAGTGCGTAGTTCATACTTGTCTTTGTATTGCAATAGAGCTCGCTTGGCCCTGGAAAGCATCTCATTCTTTTCATGGAATGCTTAAACCAATAACATTGTGTTGTTTGGAAGAATTTTTTTGTAGCTTTCATGGAAACACTTAACTGATAATTATAAAATTGTACTGGTTTTTTTTTTTTTTTTTTGAATTGTAGCTCATCTAGCAATGTCTGGAACATAATGGTCATTTCATTATCTATTGGGGAAGTATTGCAGCATAGTTTATTCGCGTTGCTTGCTGAGACTTACGATTTTGAAGCTTAAGCTAGTGTGTGTTGTTGCTTTCAGAGCAATGTGAAAAGGACAAAGCTCGTGTTCTTGTGCACTGCATGTCGGGGAAAAACAGGTAACTTTAGCGCAATGTGTTTATTCTGTGAATTTGAGCTGCCTTTTGGAACATAGTTGTCCTGTGGCAATGCGATGCTGTGTAACTTCTTTAAGGGCTGTGGTACAGTTTTCAGTATGGTTGTGCATTTGAGACTCATCACAAATTGCTGTTGTTTCACAGGTCACCAGCTATAGTACTAGCTTATTTGATGAAAATGAAAGGTTGGAGGCTTGCCCAGAGTTACCAGTGGGTGAAAGAACGAAGGCCTTCCATTGATCTGAGTCCAGGTTTCTGCCCCGTTTTCTCTCGTTTTTGTCTTTCTTTAATTCTATGCAGATTTAAGAAAGCATATAATAAAGATGTGCAAAAAAAACAGAAAAGAAACACTCGCACAAACAACTACGAGAAAAATAAAGAAATTTTTTTCCATTGTTGCCTCAGCTGTGATGCTCCAGTGGTGCATAAGAAAATCTGTTTCTGTGATGTTTGTAGATGCATCTTGTTTTGAGTTGGTCATTTTCTTTCTGGGTTTCTCTCGTGTGAGGTTATTGTGGCTACTGTTGCGTTTATACCATTACAGTTCAGTAAATCGAAGGTGGTGGGAAAGGCAAAATTGGATGTGTCAATACCCCTACCCTTTTTCTTTGGGCTTCAATGTTCTTTTAATTGTTCGTCCCTCACAAAGGTGGGGGTGTTTGGAGAATCTGTTTGTGGGAGAATATACAAAGGGGTCTCTTTGCCTATGTTGAAAGGAGCTGTTAATCTGTCGAAACCCTCCCTTTCGGGTAATTATTAAAGACGTTACAAAGTCATGAGAAGTGTGACATCTTTTATAAAATTATACCTTGGTTACGAAAAATCCTTGACATCCTCTATTAGAAGTACAGTGTATTCATTTTGAGAATACTCGTGTTCCCTCTCTTGCTTATCCCTTACCCAGCATTTATTCATATAGGAGTCATTTTTCCACAAGTATTTTCAATTGAACTTTATTGCTGTTTGGTTCTTTCAGATGTGTACCAGCAACTAGTGAATTACGAGCAGAAAATTTTGGGATCAGTTGACACCAGCAACACCACCTTCCCACCAGTCTCCACTGTGGTGCCCTCCTTAAGTTTTGGCTTCTCAAGACCAGGTGATCAGGGCGTGGCTCCAGCTTTCAGTAGCACCAGTGCAACTTCTATGTTTGTCCGGCCTGCATCTGAAATTCATCCACAAGAGTTCACTTTTGGCGCAAGTCAGGCTTCGAGCAGTCCTGCTGCTCTGTTGAGTTCGGATCCTCCTAACTCAAACAATAACGATATATCCATGGGTGGTTCTTGAAGTGCTTTATCGTCTCCTTGATGATTGCACAAACCATCATGAGTGTTGTTGTGATGTAGGAAAGGATATTTTGTTTGGTTTTTTTAATGTAAAGTTATTTGAAAAAGCTCATTTATCTGGGCCTTTCAGATTTTGGTCAAAGGTTTAACCTGCATAAGTTACATGTGCAAGTGTCTTCTTTTTGTGTTACTCAACCGGGAGGGGGGGGGGGGGATACTGAAATTGATAAATACACAAACTGTGGAGGATGGATAGCAGGACCTCTCAAGAGTATGGTTGTATACATCCGACCCTTCCGTATCCGTCATAGACGGAGCCTCTAAAGCACTGGGTAATGAATGATGTTGTTGTATGTTGGAGATGTACCACACTGATGGAGTGAGTTGTTGAAATCTTAAGCAACAGGAACTCAGCATTTCTGCTGCTTGTTGCAGCTTATGTACGCGGCATTTGTGCAAATAAGGGAGATAACTGTCTTAACTAACATGTAGCTAATTTACAAGAATGGGTCTAGTTAAATAACTTCATTTCCTCAGCTTAACTACTTGTGCTGATTAGCTACCAACATGACGAAAATTACACAGCTTAGCTACTGCTAATTGCCATGTTGGGAGCTGACTTTGTACTTCAACACCTTCTCTCCCTCCACAAGCTGGAACCACGCACAGGTATTGCATGTGCTAAGCTGTACGTTAGGAGGTTTCTTATAGATATTGCATACACAAAGCCTGGGGCTAGGAGATTAAACTGGTCCCATCCATTTGGGCTAGATAATGAAATTGCCGAAGCTTGGTTACAATTGGTTGTGAATTGCCAAAGCTTGGTTGAAATTGGTAATTATTATAGATATTCCTCTTTTTATTATCCCATCTGATTTCATCTTTAATTCATAAGGCGTTGGAATCGAGACTTGTTTATTCCCCTGCGCAATTTACTACGTTAGGACTTGTATCCCCCAATCCAATTTAGTGAAGACACAACACATTAATTAGAACTTCTGGCTAAAAAGTAAAGCATAGAAACACACTAAAACTAACATGGCCTAGTTTAATCCCTTGGCCTTTTGATAAGCATAATGAAGCTGTAAATATCAGCACTCCCAAAGCCTTGTGTCCAGGCCAAATGAAATTTGCTGGAGAAGTTCAGTTGTGCAGATCACATGATATTAAATCAGATCAAATGTCGTGCAAAACACACTGAATTATCGTCTCTCGGCCACTGAAAGGGAACATTATCTCACAAAGATGAAATTGCATCGACTCAACCATCCTAAAAGCTATAGCCCTTCACCCAGGTGTAAACCCCCATATGCTAATGGCCGCCAACAAAATTAAAGAGGAAATTTGACGTATATTTCCTTT
>AP025051.1:5149933-5205547 GCA_036186865.1 Eustoma russellianum
CCATGTTGGGAGCTGACTTTGTACTTCAACACCTTCTCTCCCTCCACAAGCTGGAACCACGCACAGGTATTGCATGTGCTAAGCTGTACGTTAGGAGGTTTCTTATAGATATTGCATACACAAAGCCTGGGGCTAGGAGATTAAACTGGTCCATCCATTTGGGCTAGATAATGAAATTGCCGAAGCTTGGTTACAATTGGTTGTGAATTGCCAAAGCTTGGTTGAAATTGGTAATTATTATAGATATTCCTCTTTTTATTATCCCATCTGATTTCATCTTTAATTCATAAGGCGTTGGAATCGAGACTTGTTTATTCCCCTGCGCAATTTACTACGTTAGGACTTGTATCCCCCAATCCAATTTAGTGAAGACACAACACATTAATTAGAACTTCTGGCTAAAAAGTAAAGCATAGAAACACACTAAAACTAACATGGCCTAGTTTAATCCCTTGGCCTTTTGATAAGCATAATGAAGCTGTAAATATCAGCACTCCCAAAGCCTTGTGTCCAGGCCAAATGAAAATTTGCTGGAGAAGTTCAGTTGTGCAGATCACATGATATTAAATCAGATCAAATGTCGTGCAAAACACACTGAATTATCGTCTCTCGGCCACTGAAAGGGAACATTATCTCACAAAGATGAAATTGCATCGACTCAACCATCCTAAAAGCTATAGCCCTTCACCCAGGTGTAAACCCCCATATGCTAATGGCCGCCAACAAAATTAAAGAGGAAATTTGACGTATATTTCCTTTCCCCCGAGAGATCATGGCTTTGAGGGAAAGTTCAGCTGCAATTAACCAAACATGTTACCACGTTTCCTACTGGAGTATCAAAATAGTCCATAGTTACAACTCGCTCTTGTCTACAGAATCATCCCCCATCAGTTCTTCAAGTGAAAATTCATCTTCTTCGATTACTTGTCCATCTTGGCCGTCCCATTGTTCATTTTTTACGATCACCGGACTGCCTTCAAGAGGAAGGTTTCCTTTTCCGCCAAGTCCTGCTTCTTTTACAAATTCTCTGGAAACCAAAAATCCGGGATTGGTATCTCCCCTAGATATCAAAAGGAAAACACAAATGCAAAAGGGGCGCGAGCTTACACAATTTGGTCATATCCATATGCACCCTTGAGGGGGGCGTAAGCTCCTTTCTTCACATTAAGAGCTACTAAAGCAGGGTATCCATAGCCACCAACCGATACATGCTTCTCCAGATCTGCTTGCTTACCAGCAGCTGCCCAAACAAAGCTGCAATATTCTGAAAGTTCATTTCAGCACTAACTTTTGTGTAGGATAATGTTCTCAGGTAAAATGACACTTCAGACTTTCAGCTGAAAGTTAAGAGTTATGTTGCCTGGATGGGTTTACCTGTAAGGACTCTTTTTGAACTTCTCCGCAACAGATAACAGCATGTCAAGGTATCTTTTCCTTCCTTCTGCCTTAGAGTCCAAAATATCAGGTAGGAAGGAAACAAAGCATATGGCAGCTGTACTACACTTTTCTTCCATGACATCCTATGAAAAGGATTGACATACAGTCATGATTCAGTACACAACAGCAAGTTATACGCCCCTACTACTTCCTCCCCACCCCCCTTTCTAAGAAGGTTATGCTTACAGGGTTAGTCAACTCAACAACTTCAGGAGGCGAGATATTCGCTTCCCACTGCTCCAGAGAAAATGATTCGATGGCCGAGGCAGTTCTAGCACCTCCATAAGGGATTGGATTCTCTTTGTCAGCACCAAATACCAAGATAGTGGGAAATCCTTGCACATTAAACCTGCTCATCAAAGACTGGCAACAAGAAAATGTTAAAAGCACATAATGCACGGAATTTCAATGCAATCTTCTGAATGAACTCAAACAGCCACGACAAACTGGCAGTGAAAATGCAAAAACAAACCCATAACTGAATTTTCAAATTGACCTCATGCAAACTATGTCAAAGTGCCAAGAAACTGGCTAAAACACAACTCTCTCAAATCTCAGCTTATTCATGCATACAAACTGTAACAATAGGATGTTATACAGATTCTAATTATATGAACAAGATTTGCTAGTACACACAGGATATTATTCAAGATAAATAAAGGAGAATACTAGTATTTCAAGAGATGCCAAATAACGGATCAGCTGTCTAGCTTTTTGCAAAGTTAAGTCTTCAGAGTCAACAAGTAGCTGTGCGACCCTTTTTAACTGCCGCCTAAATTGTCACAGCTTTGGTACCATGGCTAAAGTCAGCTTAATGACGTTAACCAAAAGAAGTCTAGCAAAATCTACGCTTTTTTCCCAGTAATGATGCAAATAAGAAACACTCTTATCTTTTGTTGATAAACTTAATTTTTCCTGGCATGTGCAAAGATCGTGTCGACTTAAGGGGTGTATAAATTTTTTACAAACTGGACCAACTCACCGAACCAGACCAGATCAAACCAACCAGAAAAAATTGAACTGCAAAATCGCAGTCGGTTTAAAACATTTAAAAACCAAAACTGTTTGAAACGGTTTGGTTTCCTATTCTGAAAATTCAAAATCATAAACCCAGACCGGACCGTTTCTATAAAATACATATTTAATTTTAATTATAATTTACATAAATACATTACAATTTTATTTTTACATATTTGACTTCCCCTTCCCGTCCCTGGCTAACACTAAATCGTGAACAAAAGTTCCTTTTTCTGAGTACTCGCTCTACACAGGAAATGATTTTGAGGTTAATCTGTAGTATCCAATCATATCGATCATGCATCCTTTCACGACAGCCTTTCACTAACATTTCTCTGAAATCTCGGCAAATTCCGTTAGGACGGTGAAGAAACGGCGGGATGGTGAGAAAAGATATGCCTTTTGACATCATAACTGAGATTCTGTTGAGGCTACCAGTGAAATCCCTCTTGAGATTCAGGTGTGTTTCCAAATCATGGTTTTCTATGATCTCTACTCCTGAATTTGTGAGAGCCATTCCAAAATTTTGTCTAACGAAGAATATAAAGACCACAGGCACTTCTTTTGCTTTTTCTACTTCTGTTGATCATTGCTTTCAGCAGCACTAAAGTGTTCATTCTAATTACTCCGAGGTTCATTTGGTGGAGCCTTTTAATGATCTCTAGTCCTACATTTGTCAAAAGCCCTTATTAAGATTTTGTCTAAACATAAGGAATACCGAAGCCGTCCATGAAAAAGATTGCCCTCTTCTCCTTTTGCCCTTCCATATAGTGATTCTATCGGTATAGTTCTCTTTCTCAAATTCTTCTTCTGTTTTTTTTTTTTTTTGGTTTTTGGTGTTGATGGGATGTGGGGTTGCTTCAGATCTTCTTAATGGAGCTGTTTATATGCTTGTCAGCGGATCATTACGGTAGATTTAGGCGACGGGGTGTTGGTTTTCTGGTAAACACAAGGAGGAAATTGGCGTGATGGTTTCCAGTGAAGGGAAGGGGAATCGAAGGAGGCGGATGGTGGTTTTGTTTTTTCGGATAGGTTGGTTATTGCCCCTTGAAACAGAGAGAGGAAAAGGCGGTGGGTGGTTGTAGCAGACAGGAGAAGGGAGAATGGTGGTAGCCATGGGGCTTGTAAGAGGAAGAGGAGATGGAGGAGAGGAGAGAAGAGAGGTGTTAGGTGGTGTCCGGTGGTTGAAGGTTGTGCCACTGTATTGGAAGAAGAGGGTCGGTGGCACTAATGTTTCAGGTGAGAGAAGGACGGCTCAGGGAAAAAGAGATGGCGGCCAGCGGCAGTATAGGCGGTAGAAGGAAGAAGTAGAAGGTGGTGTTTTAAGGCGTAGGATAGAAAGGAATTGAGGTGGCGGGTAATGGTGTTGACCACCGCCATCGATGCTGGTGGAGGTAGATGGTGGTGGAAGGAAGAAAAGGGGAGGGAATTAGGGTTTTCTGGAAAATCTTTTATTTTAATTTTAAAAACTGGTAAAAACCGAACCAGGTCCAAACTACAGTGACCTGTCTATGTTGATCGGTTTGGTCCAGTTTCGGTTTCAAAAATCCCTAACAATAAAAAAGGTTTGGTTTTAAATGTGCCCCATAGCAAGCCGGACCAAACCAAGTTCACCTCGACTTCCCATCATCCTCTTCAATGGAGTGAGAACACTTCCGACCTAAGTTGGTAACATCCTCTTCAATGGAGGCAACCATAGAGCATTAAACCTAAAGGACATGATTTAAATCAACCAAGGAGACTTAAAGAAGGAGAAAACTGCAAATAAGGCCAATAAGAAGGAGAAGTGATGAAGCAAAGGAGAGCAAGGAGGCAGTATATTGATTACGAAAAAATGGAAGAACCCTAGTTGAGAAAAAGAAGCTTGGGAATGCCCGGGGAGAAAAGGGGTGATTCAAGGGGAAATTAGGGGGAGAGAGGATAAAGAAGTGAGCGGAAAGGGGAACTGGAGTATTAGCACTCAATTCCATATGAGAAAGGTTCCTAAATTAGAGAATCGAAGGATGACATGATCTGCTACCTGAATTATTTTCCATTTTCAAGGATCCTTCCCAAAAAAAAATATTGTATATATATATATATATTGAAATATATGTGATCATACGGGGCTTAGACCAATATTATATTCAAACTACCATACGGGGCTCAGACCAATATTTTATTCAAACTCAAATACCATATGAAGAAGAGAAATGTAACACATTTGTATATAAATGTTAAGATATAAACTGCAAGCTACACCAATGTAAATACATAAATATGTATATTTAAAGTTCACATAAGTGAACTTAAAATAAGGGGCATTTCGTCCGATTTGTGACTATTAGACAACTTTTATTTTTAGCCGTTGGTGACAGACATTTCTGCCAGGTAATCCTAACAGCACAATTACGCTACCTTCTTTATATATGTTTTTCTTTTATCATCTTTGTAAGCGATATAGGGTGAGAAACTGGAAAATAATGAAGTATAATTGTTCTCTTCCTCTTTCGTGTGTTCTTCTGCTTCAGCTTTCCTTTATTCAATTTTCTGCCTTCTTGATTTATCATTTACATTCAATACTTATGTTATAAATCCAACAATATATGCTCTCGCTTATATTCCTTTACATCTCTTTTACAAAATCTCAGATGAAGAACACTCTAGAAAAAATGAAAGAGATAATGCAAAAGATGCAGCAAACACAATACATTACACTTTAAAAACAGTTGATCAACATCTTTCTCACATTCATCAATTGTCCGCCAACAATGGGAACGTTTAAAGACTCAAACTGATAAAAGCTAGGTCCACAGCACACGATTGAATCAAGTATAACTGACTAATCAGTAAGACTGGCATCAAAAGCCTCTGTAGTTAAAATGAAAAACAAAGTTCTCATTTCTATGAATTTTAACCGTACAGATTCTTCCATTGTCAAGGGAGCCATAGATGTGCTTTAGCGCATGACCAACATCTAGCAAACAAACATTTCTAATTCCTTTTGGCCTAAAATTGCATTGTAGAAAAATGTTATGCAAGCAATTCCAACCTACGGTGTATGCCACCAAGAACAGGATTCTTTTTAAGGTTTTATATTTCAAATTATTGCATATTAATAACTAAACTGTCATATTGGATATATAGACCCAAACAACAACGCAGCATCCTAGTATGTGGGATCGTGATTGTCACATAGAAAGGACCTATAGGAATTTGATACTAGAAAATCCAAAAGAATGTAAACCGGTCAATCTATTTTTACAACGTTGTTAAAATATGGAGACACTTCTGCAGAACCAAGACAGATAAAGCATTCAGTAACTTACCTTCTCCGCATCACAGTCCACATGCCCCAACTTCACTTTCCCCTTGAGGTTATTTGCAGCCTTTTTCCACTCCGGAGCAAGTTTTTTGCAGTGCCCACACCTAAAACAAAGTTCAGGATTCAATGCTTTCCATTCAAACATCACAAATTGACTAAAATAGATATATCAAGAGCATCGATTTAGAAAATGCTTTAAAGAATAAGCATACTTCTCAAAGGAGACTAGAGTTCTAGCAAGCTGGGCTCAATTCTTCAGTGGATTGTCAAAAAGAATCGTGTGCTTTTATTTTTCGGTAAAGTTGCCATTTCTATCAATCTCAGGGGAAAAAAATGATAAAAGATGAAAAAATGGCAGCAGTAAACTAACCAAGGCAGCAACTCAGAAACTCTTACTAAACAACATACAGAACACTAAATATTACAGAATGTAAAAGGACTCAATTGTACATTCTTAAAGAAACTTAATCACTATAAAGTGGGTTCTGACTGAAGTCTTCAGGAAACTCAGTTAGGTTGTTTTCGCTTTGGATGGTACTGGAGCGATTTTCAACAATCAAACACCAACCCTGTTTTTTTATGAAATTTCATATCAAAATATTTGAGGATTCTCATTTTAATTTTTTTACATTACCACCAGATCTCATTGATAAAAGATCTTTAACCCAAACTACCTTTGGCTGCACGTATAAAGCTGAAAAGCACAAAGAAAGTTAATTTCTTACTCGGCCTAGGAGCATTTTAGGAATTACGATTATTTTAGTCATAGGCATTTCTGCCCAAGAATATTACTCCCTCCGGTCTGGTTCATAGTTCAGCATTTCTTTTTAGGGAGCTCGAAAATGTTATCCACTCTCCATAATAAATCTATCAAATTATGTTCACTTTCAAAATCATCCTTGTACACAATCAATAAACTACAATACATTAATTGTAAGAAAGTAATGCATCAAAAGATAAGAGAGGAAATTGAAAGAAATTTTAATGACAAGACAATACATTAAATGATGTCTCCTTATTAATTTAGATTCTTTGTACAGGACTATGAAACTGGGACAGAGAGAATAGGTTTGATAATGTTTTCCTAAGTAGAAGTGCTTATAAAGGTTGAACTAACATAACCTGATTAAACACTTTTTATCAAGCCAAGCAAAGCAGAGCATGTACTCCTTAGGCAGCTAAGACTCAGAACACTGGTATATCCTTTGGCAACCAAAAAAGTAAATTAATTAATGAATTAATAAGAGGGCATTATCTATCAACACAATTACTGTTTGGAAACCCTGCTTGTCTTTTATTTGTGCTTATTCTTTTTTCACTAATCTGTAGATGCAAGGGAGTAAACAATATCATGATTGGCTTCATCCAAAAACAAAGAGGTTAAAAAGGTCTAACAGAGAGACCTAAATCTTTTGGTTGGATTCTTACCAAGGAGCAAAGAATTCAACAATCCATAGATCTTTGCTTTTGATAACTAGATTGTCAAAATTGCCCGAGTTCAATTCCACTGAAGCACTGGGTTCAGTCTTCTCACTTGATCCTCCTGAGGTTGTCTTTCCATTTAATCGCTCCTTCAAGAGTGCCTTAATCTGTAGAAACAGAACGTAATACCCATCTTTAGTAACCAGTGTCAAAGGCGAAAGGGAGAAAATAAAGCTCTGAATGGTTAGGAATTTATTCCCACTCAGAAGTATTAAAAAAACTCACATTCTGCAAGGCGTATTCGGCAATGGGTTTGACATCCCTAACTCCTTGATAATCCACAGGAGGTTTTCCAGGCACAAATACCTTGATGGTTGGAAATCCTTTAATACCGTATTCCTGCAGATGAAGACAAATGCAGCATTAAAAGCAAGAAAAGATAGGAGATTGTTTCGAAGTTGCTTTACAATAAAGGCCATTATTTTGTAACAGAATCCTGATATACACAGATTTATGCGACAAATTGCTTCAGAGAAGCATGTAGATGTATCGGAGCTAAAACCTACACAGTAAGCAAGCTGAAGGAGCATAACAGAAGCATGAAAGATCTATACAGGAGATGACTATTTTAAAGACATAAAATTTACATAAGCTTTTCTCCCCAAAAAAATTAAATTTCATAAATACAATTAAGATGTTTACAAATATGGAAACTTTCCTCACCCCCTACCACACCAAAAAAAAAGGCCCCGACAAAACTTTGTTAAACATTCTTTTTCCATTTTTTCCCTTACACAAAAGAAAGAGAAAAAATACAAGCTTGGAGCCCCTTTTATGGATGACAACTCATCATCGTCGCTTGTCAGTCACCCACACCGGCCAGAGGTGGTCGAGAGCAACTGCTCAGCTGCCTGCTAACATCCTCTTTCTTAATATACATGAATGTGTTTGCATAAATGGCTGATATCTTCATAGGTTAAAATCTACCGATTCACGTATCTCCCTAAATGAATGTAAGGGAACTTTGCATGAGTCACAACCAAAATCCATTTTCTGAAAAATTAGTCATCCGTTTATCCATTTTGCAAACTCTAGTTTGAAATCAATTTTTTACTTTTCAGTAGGACCAGTTCAGCAGGGCATTTTCTGTATGTGGTTAGAAAAGTGTGATTCTTGACAATTGATACCATTTCTGCATGTAAACAGTATTCTCCATGTGACACAGCAGCATTACAAAATATAAACAGCATTTTGTCTTAAGAGTTGATATACACTGCTTTTTTAAAAAAATTAATCTATTTTTTGAGCTAAAGGCAATTTAGTAATTAGACTAGTACTAGCGCACCACCAGTTATCCGTGCGTAGTGCCACACGACTTCAGAGATGGCAGCTTTGGAATCGTTTAAGATGTCTTTTCAAAGTTAGGTGACTGTTTTCTACCTTCGAATTCTCCCAAATCACTAATTGCAGCACATGTCCTACTTCGTCTTAAAATTTGAAATCCCATCCCCATGTATTCCTGTATTGCTATGTCTTTCGCACACAGAGCGAGAATTGAGGGGTATTTGCAGCACCTCTTTATTAGTCAGGAAGAAGAAAAAGTTAATGCAAAAACACATTAATTGCCCAAGGTTTAGTTTAATCCTAACTCAAACTGTCACTCTTACATATGACCTTACCAAATTATTTCCAAGGCCAGTACCAGATGAATATACCGGCCATAACTTATTCTTTCCCTGCAAAACTCCCCCCGACCCAACCCCCAAAATATCATTTTCCAATTTTCTTGTTTCATCACTATCTATCATCCCTTGATTATGCACCCCATAAGTTGCAAAATTAATCAACAAAACGAATGCATTTAGTTCTGGAAAGTCCAATCCAGATTTCAACAGCAATGGGGCTTTAAAACAAAAACTAAATAAATGATATAACAAAAAAAGAAAGAAGCTAAAAAGACAGACCTGAGCGAGGGTTTGGTGAGCGTCGGCGTCAAGAGCAGCGACAGTAGCGACGCCCTTCAAGACCGTAGCTGCTTTTTCCCATGTAGGAGTCAAAGCCTTACAATGTCCACACCATGGAGCGAAAAATTCTACCAAAACAACCCTGTTTGAATTAATTACCTGCAAAACCCCAAAAAAAATAAGAATCAACTGAGTTCATAGCGCCGGAAAAATGGATACTAGATAAAACTCCAATAATACCTTGGACTGGAAGTTGGAAGGATTTAACTGAAGAACAGAGGACGATGGTCCATACAGAGCAGTGGCGCTTGCAATGAGCTCCAAAACAACTAGTAATATCAGTAATGGCAATTTTGAGACAAATCGACACATTTCTTCCTCTCTCTTTTTTTCTTCTCTTTTTCTGGACCGATGGGGAAGATTCAATTCAATTAAGGGAGGTCTGTCTGCAGCTACTTAGTACTCATACAGACAATGAAATCTTCTGTGCGTGTTACGTGTATACACCAATGGAACTTCAACACATCAGCGTCTTCCGTCGATAATCAACTTCCGTACAGAAATTTTTTTTATTCATGCCATTGATCAATCCAATAAAATAATGACAAATAAATAAAATAATGACAAATAAATTTTATTTACATATATGTGATAATGAAGTTGTGATTGACCAAAAAAATTAACCTATAAATTTTCTAAAATTTGTGAATTCCGTATGCCTCCCCAAACCTTTGTTGTTGTTTTTTCCTTTCATTTCTATTTCGTTTTATCAATTTGTTTTCGTGTGTCGCTTTCCGTTTCCTTCATCTTTTGTGGTGGGGCCGGATGGTAGGTCCGTGCCGCGGGATAAAATACAATTTTCACGAAATATTTACATAAATAGTGACTTTTGTTATAATTACATAAATATTTTTCCTTTCTAATATGGTAATTTTTTTTTGACGATTTTATATATTAAAATAAACTTAAATTTAAAATGCTCGCGTCAGTTAAATTGACCTGAATAAATTAAAACACGATTTAAAATTCTCCCGTCAGCTGAAGTGAGGTGAAAGTTGATACATTGATAAAACTGAAAAAAAAAAATTTACGTTGGTATGTTGTGTGAATAATGTTTTAGATTTTCCAATCTCAAATCTTGATAAAGAAAATACGTTGGTATGTTGTGTTAATGATGTAAAACTTTGTTATTAAACATGATTATGTAGTTTTGGTTATATAAATCTATCATTTTTGTTGCATTTTAATCATGTATTTATTTCTTTCCTTTTTTTGTTTTGCTTGTTTTTTTAGTTGTAATTTGAATCATACTCTCTTTGTGTGTTTTCTAATACTAATATGCACCTTTAGAATACACAATCTTTCAGAACTATCATATCATCTTAATCGTGATTTAGACATAAGTACCTAAAAATCTCGCTTAGATCTTATACATCTATATGACATCGGCTACATTAAAATAAATTGTCTCCATTGTGCTATGTCGCTAACCACCCCCAATTATCATATAAATTGTATCCTTCTTTATTATGTCTCTCCATGTCTTCTTTGGTCTCTCTCTTCTATGTTTAATATGCACTCATTCCTTGTCTCAACAAATCGCCTAATAGGTGAATGTATTTGCACATGTCCATGCTATCTTAACATTGCCTCCCTCGTCTCTTATTGATAGAGTAATCTCAAGCTTTCTCTTTCTATGTTCATTTGTTAATTTATTCATTCTTACATGTACACACATCTATGTTAACATTCACAGTTTTACTACTCGCATTAGATCAAGGAGCAAAAATCTGCCATGTCAAATGGGCTTGCTTGTCTTAAAGTTGGAGTTAACCTATCACTACTAGTAAAGTGAACCGGTTGCAAATTAACCAAGTCAGTGGAAAGACCTGTTGAGGTTGAAGGCAACGTGTAGAATTCTTCATTCCTGTTATCCCCTCTGAAAGTTCTGAACTTAACCCACCATGGCATCCTGTGATCTTTCTTTGATTTCTCCACCTCTAACGTGTTGTCAAGAAACACAGCCACAACCAACCCAACAGTTGGACGAGATGTGAAGATTGTGTTAAAAAAATGCATTAAACAGCAAAAACCATAATCATGGTGTATCAATAAGACAAATACACTGAAACAATAATGCACATCCTCGTATATGGTTAATGCTTACCCATGCAGCATTAGAATGAACATGGCCACTACGCGTAGTCCAGTATTCACCAGAAAATTTAGGAATAGATATCCAAAGGGACAAAGATAGACCAATAATAAACAGATTCCTCATAGAGTTCATATTAGTGAACAGCAGAAATGATAGACCAACAGTACCCGAACTACCAGAAACAGAGACATTAGTTTGTCAGAGACAATGTGTGCTGCTGCATTAGAAGGATCCAGCAGAAGGACACATACCTACTAGGCCAAATAGAACGCAGTAGAGTGCAACATATATTGCAAAAAGGATAGATGCAAAAACTGCCCCAAACTTTCCTGCAAAAAGATATACAGAGCTGTTTATTTGATTCTCTGTTTCATGGCCAACTTCTGATGCAATTATTTGTAATTTCACTCTGTAGCTTATGTTACTGAATCTTCGTGTACATGATACTTACACAGAAGAGAAAGGATGTCGTACCTAAAACAGAAAAGAAAAACATGAAGCCAGCCAAGATTTCTCCCTTTTTTGTTACCGTATATGTGTAATTCTATTCTACAAATCTTGTGTATTTACAAAAGAAACTTGAGAATCACTTCTTCCATTTTTCTTGTTCTTCTATTTTGCGTTAATAGTCTCATGTTGTTTATCATCTTCCATGTCTCCAAAACAAAATTTTCTAACAGCAAGTACGCACCATCTTATTCATAGTCAACCGCGTGATATGCCCACGCAACAGAGCTGCATGATTATAAGACACCATAGGATCTCAACAGGTTTTGTGGTAGTGAATAAGTAACTATTAGACACTCATTGACCAATCATATAAAGAATAATTGATTATTTAACAATGACACACATATAAAGTAGAGGGTCCACTCTTATTATTATGTTTCTTTATTGGACAATAAATAACTACTACGATGTATTCATTAAACATCATAAAATTTGCTCGCATAGTGAACCATCTGCGGAGTCATCTATCTTATACACACATTAGCTCCTGAATAAGGTGTACACTCTTCGCTTGGGAGATCGCCAGTTACTACTCATCATTTTACGGATTAATTTCAGATGGACAATGACGACCAAGATGATGTTGATGTAGATATAATTGACGTGAGCCTCGATTTAGATTCCTAAGCAGACTGACAGGTTCCTTTGCTGTCAGACTTACCACTCATCACATCTTTGTTATCTCTATCTCTATCTCGTGTTGGAATTTCCTCACCCCAACTATCATCCCCTTTGTGACCACGCGACACGTGGCATCAAGGAGGTGGTGCACCTTCATCTAACCTCACCATCCTCCCTTACTGCCACGTGTCGTGCGGTCACGCGTCACCGCATCTCCCTTGCGGTGAGGTGATCCTATCCCCTCTGTCTCTATCTCCATCACCTTATATCTATCATAAACACCAGATACGTGATCGTCTATATGAAGCATGAAGATATGTAAGAAATACTAGTTATTTTTAGGAATGACATTTTTTCCCAACACGATGGGTATCCGATCAATTCCGAACCGTTTAAGTAAAAGCCAGGTATGTATCGCAAAATTTAAAACTCGTAACAGGACGTGACGGATACACGTGTAGCAGAGAAACCCACACTTTACCATAGGTGATCTAATCTCTTTATTTAAAAAAGGAAAAGTTATATACTGATAGCGGATTGAATATATATAATAATAATATGATACATTTGTAAAATGAAAAATGTACTCGAGGACATATTTAATAATTAGACAACTACAAAACCTAAAATCCTTGTCCCAAATTTCTGTCATGCCGCTCAAACTTTTTTGATGCTGTCCCCTGCCAGTAACTCTTTCCATCTCCTCGCAAGAGCTCTTTCCTTTTTCCTTTTCGTTATTTTCTTCTTTGATTTTATTTTGCCTTTTCTTGTCTTGATTTTATCATACCATTCAAAGGTTTGTCATCCCACAGTATTTTTTACAATCAAACAACCATCTTCTCCATTTCGTAATTAATATTTTCCCATGTGCTTGTCGTCTGAGTCTTCTTTGAAGCAACTAAAAAATAGCATCAGCTAGCGGCACTGGCGGCGGAAAACAGAGTCTGTTTTTCCCTTCCCGACATAGTGAATTTTTGAGCGAGAAACGGATCGGAGGCCCCAAAAAAAAAGAGTCTAGGCAAACTCTTTTGTGGAATAGGGATATGAGCATACAATTGTTAACCGAATCAAATAGTTCGAAAATTGTTCGAGTTTGATCGTTAATTTTATTTAAACAAGCCAAATTTGAACACATATTTGAGTTCGTTTAGTTAAACGAATTGAACTGTTTGTGAATTGTTGACTCGTTTAAATAATTATAGTTTTATCGAGCTGAACTCAAATCAATTTTAAACTCGTTTAGCTAAATGAACCAAACTAAACAATTTGTTTAACTAAACAAATCTAAATTTTAAAATTAGTATTCGGTTCGGCTCAGGTTATTAACACCCTTAATGCGTAGGTGCGGATGTATGTGTTAGACAAAACAGAACATGCAAGTTTGGGGAAACCCGTCCCTAATTTGGGGGTCGTGTATATGACTCCGTACTTTTTTCTGTCTTGTAAGAAACATTGGTTACTTTTTATGTCTCGTCATTATTTTAACTATATTTTCCTGTTTATTAACATAAACAACTTAAAGGCTAAGCGGCTAATGGTCCGGCGCTAAAGCTCAAGGGCCAAATACTGAGCCGTCTAAGGTTCGCTTAGGCTGTAGATAAGTGGTTCAAAGTAAGTTTTGCACATAAGTAATTTACTTATATATTGATGTTTAATACCATATAAAACAACAACAACGTTACCTATTATTTTAGAGACTTCCGTTTATGATGGGAGGATCAGAACAAACATCACGTGTTAGAAACACAAATTTTCTTTTTCGATGATCCATAATAAAAATTATGTCAATTAGTGTCGATCAAATGCTAATTGACAATATAAGAAGCGCATCTAATTTAGTAAATTATTTTAATTTATTCTATCGTATTTTAAAGTCAAAAAAGATTTTGTGAAAGTAATTACCATATTAAACTTACCATTTAAAAATTACAATAGCTTTTGTCTTTTCTAGGTAACGCGTTATTACGCATGTTTTTGCAAGTCTCGCGAATTTCCCCGAGGTGTGCGTTTTTTTTTCCAAATATTTCCCGTCTTCCGACCCACCTTTTTCCGCCTTCTTTCTATTTCTCGAAGTCCCCTATTTTCCGGCACCTAGGGTTTCTGTTCCTCCTCCACTCTTCACTCCCTGCTCTCACTTCCTCCAGCATACTTGGCACCTTTCTTCTCTCATTTGTGTAATTTTTGAGCTACTGCCAGCTGAAAAGCATCTGAATTCGGACCCTGAGCTACTCATGGCCAAGACTAAGCCTGGAAAGAAGGACCTCGACTCTTACTCTGTTAAGGGGACCAACAAAGTCGTTAGACGTAATGATTTCCATTTTCTTTTTTCTTTTTGAAGGTTTGCTTGTTTGTCTGACTTATCTTCAACTAGTTTCGATGTCTTAGCAGCACCTTTTGTGTCTGTGTTTTGCAACATTTATTTTTGTTTATTCTTTTTCTTTCTTTTTCTGGAAGTCTAATCAACTAAGGGTAAGGTGGTATTGACAGTAAACTGTAATGTGCTGCATAGCGTTTCAGTAGCTGAAAACGATGCTGGTAACTTCAGAACCACTTGATTGTACTGCTTTTAGTATAGTCAGGAGCTTTACACTTAAGGTGTTGCAGTAAGTAGTTTGCTGCATACTTCTCCAGCATATATTGAGACAGAGTAGAAAATTTCTATGTATCTTTTGCTCCTTGTGTTTCTGCACATAGAGTTCTAAATCAGTTTTGATTTCTTTTGTATTGACTAAAGCTACCTCCTTTATATAAAGGACTGGTTTTACCGTTTATTGCCTAAAGTTCAGGTCCTTCGTATTGCTGTTTAAGAGCGTGACCGTCTTTTTTCACAGCTGGTGATTGTGTGATGATGCGGCCATCTGACACAAAAAAGCCTTCCTACGTGGCCCGCGTGGAAAAACTGGAGGCAGACCACAGGAATAATGTAAAAGTCCATGTTCGATGGTACTACCGGCCTGAGGAATCACTTGGAGGACGCAGGCAGTTCCATGGAGTGAAGGAACTCTTCCTGTCAGACCACTATGATGTGCAGAGTGCTAATACCATCGAAGGCAAGTGTATCGTGCACTCCTTCAAGAACTACACCAAACTTGAAAATGTGGGTGCTGAGGACTACTTTTGTCGGTTCGAGTATAAGGCCTCCACTGGAGGGTTCACTCCTGACCGTGTTGCTGTGTGAGTCTTAAGATTTTTTTAATGAAATATCGAAATTGATTATTAAGATCGGAGTTTGATTATGAAAAATGTGATTACTGACGTTTGGAGTAATATCTTGATAGATATTGCAAGTGTGAGATGCCGTACAACCCAGATGATCTGATGGTGCAATGCGAAGGGTGCAAGGACTGGTATAAGTACCAACTGCCTTTTGAAGTAACTATTTTCATTTTCTTGTGTTCGTCTTGAATTTTACTTTGAGATCTAGCACTCTTTTGTTGTAATGATCTTGGATTAGCAAGCTTAACTATGTTGGCCCTTCTTGTTGAAGGTGACTGACTCCAATGAACTTAACGTTTTGTAGGTTTGTTGCTTTTCACTGTTGGCCCTTCTTAGCTTAACTATGTTGGCCCTTCTTGGATTAGCAAGCTTAACTATGTTGGCCCTTCTTAGCTTTAGGATTTTTGAACAGAAGCAGTTTATATTCACCTTTGCGGTCAGTATAAATAACTTCAGCAATTCGTTTCCTTTGTTCACCATATAACAGATGTAAGATTCTTTTTTCTCTAGCGCAACTTTTGTGGAAAAAGCTTCATTCTTGGGCAAAATGGGATTCACCATTAGCTATAGACTCCTTTTTCTCCTTGTGTAACACAAAGTTTATTATTAAGTAACCTTTCTCATTTGGGATTCAAAATTGGTTCGCCATCCTCCTTTCCTGTTCCCCTACAGGAATGTATATTACATTTACGTACAGGTTGAAGAAATATTGCTCTTCCTAATCTCATCAGTTTATCTGAAAAATGGGCCTACCAACTTCCCTGCCAGATGACTATCCAATGACCCTACTTCGTTGATATTTTTATTTCCGGGACAGTGGGGAAATCTGCTGAATAATTTTTAGAATTCTACACCCTTACAACAATCCAGCCTGAACTGGCTGCTCTGTTGTGAATTTTGTGACTATTACACTTGTTATGATCCATTTAGCTTACGTCCCTTTGCTAAACATAACCAGAATAAGCACAATGATACATTTAGCTACCAAGCCAGTGAGTAGATGAGTATTAATGGACGGTAACTCCTGAGTCGTGCTTATACAAGAATGGTGTTTTAAGTACTGAAATCTGACTGTTCTGCTGCCTTAAAACAGTCTAGGAAACCTTCTGCTTACATAATCTCTCGCTATTGCTCAAATGACTCTAATAGCCATCCTAAAGTTAATGGACGGCGTGTTACAAGAGACAAATGTGAAGTAAATTATACTCATGAGCAATACGCACGTGTCAAAAGCCATTAAGTTTCTGCATGAGCTTCTGAAGAGTTTCTAATTAGCTTTGTTGCCAATCAGGTTAAGAGATTTTATCAGGAGCTCCCTTCAGTCTTATCGTATTTTACTTTTGTCTTTTTTTCCTTTTTCTGGGCAATTATACTAAAAGGCAAATAAATAATATTTGTGATCCATCAACATGTTTTCCCCCCTTCTTTTTACAAGATTGTGAAAGAAAGGGAATAGGACTTACAGAAAAAAAAAGGAAAAAGGAGGTCTTAAGTGGAGATTAGATAATTCTAAAGGTACACGGGAAAGATCAGGGTAATTTTGTAAAAGCTAGAACTAAGAGTAATTCAAGAGATGAATGAGGGAAGAGGTGACCAGTCATTGGAAGATGGTAGATGCCGCAGCAATCATTACTATTGTTAACTTCAAATTCTTTTTTTGTTAGAGTTTTGTGTTTAATTGTTTATTTGTATATCTGATTTTGAATTGTTGGAGGAAAATTTATAAATGGGTTTGTCCAAAGTTGGTGAGCAACATACTTTGAGCTTAATTAAGATTAGTTTTCGTTAATCAAAAATGAAAACTAATGAATTCTAAATTATCTATGTGATGAGTAGATGATTTTAGGCTTTTGAATCACTCAATTTCGATATCGGGTGAATGAGAAATTAATGCTCAAAGTAGGAATAAAATTGGTTGCAAATTGGAAAAATTGGTGATGTGGCTTCATGAGAAGAAGACACATCACTTTTTTGCAAATATACCACATTGGCAAATTGAAGGGAAAATGCTACCAAATATAGTGCTAGGAGAGGCACTTTAGATGTGCCCTAAGGGCAATGAGAAGTTTTTGACCAGAGGGAAGACCTAGAAAGTGCCACACGCGCGCACGCGCGCGCGCCGCTCGCCCGCCCGTCCGGCCGGCTTGGCTCGGCTCGTGGCTCGCCCGCCCGGTTCTTATCTTTTGGATAAATTTCTTTTAAATTTTTCCAGAAAATAATTTACTTGATCCTACGATTATGATTTAATCCTACGATCTAACGGATCCTACGATCTAACGGCTCAGATTGAGCTGACAGTTTCAACTGAATGGTTCCCAGTCGTGGGATAATGGCCGAGCTGAGAGTCGTGGGGTGGCCGAGCTGAGACGGCCGTGGGGTGCGTGGTGAACGTGGGGTTATTGGCCGATCAGTGCGGTCGTGGGTTGCCGTAACCTCCAAGAATTCCCTCTATAAATAGAGGCAGTGCACTGCTTCTGCAAACATAGATTTTTCCTTCTCTTTTCCTACTGCATAATCTATTGTTGCGTACTGCATACACTGCTGCTACATTTCATCCAATTGAGGAAGTCAGAACATTTGTCAGGTTCGTGGAGTTCTAACGTAGTAGTGTCACTCGTATGAACTGTTAGCCGTTGTATCCTGGGAGACGTTTGCAAATTTTCGGTTGGGCACAGTATACCGGCGCAATTCGTCTTAAGGAGAGAGTCCTGGACTCGCCTCGGTCTCTATGTTGAGCTCATCCCTGTGTTGAGCTCATCTTTGTGTTGAGCCTATCGGTTCGGCTCATCCCTATGATGGCACTTTGGCTCATCACTGGGATGACCTCGGCATGTCATCTCGGCTCATCCATGTGATGGCACTTTTGCTCATCACTGGGATGACCTCGGCATGTCATCTCGGCTCATCCCTGTGATGGCACTTTGGCTCATCACTGGGATTACCTCGGCATGTCATCTCGGCTCATCCCTGTGATGGCACTTTGGCTCATCACTGGGATGACCTCGGCATGTCATCTCGGCTCATCTCTATGATGGCACTTTTGCTCATCACTGGGATGACCTCGGCATGTCATCTCGGCTCATCCCTGTGATGGCACTTTGCCTCATCACTGGGATGACCTCGGCATATCATCTCGGCTCATCCCTGTGATGGCACTTTGGCTCATCACTGGGATGACCTCGGCATGTCATCTCGGCTCATCCCTGTGATGGCACTTTGGCTCATCACTGGGATGACCTCGGCATGTCATTTCGGCTCATCCCTGTGATGGCAATTTGGCTCATCACTGGGATGACCTCGGCATGTCATCTCGGCTCATCCCTGTGATGGCACTTCGGCTCATCACTGGGATGACCTCGGCATGTCATCTCGGCTCATCCCTGTGATGGCATTTCGGCTCATCACTGGGATGACCTCGGACATTCATCTCGGCTCATCCCTATGATGGCACTTCGGCTCATCCTTGGGATGACCTCGGACATTCATCTCGGCTCATCCCTATGATGGCACTTCGGCTCATCCTTGGGATGACCTCGGACATTCATCTCGGCCATCACTGTGATGGCACTTCGGCTCATCCTTGTGCTTTACAGAATGTCAGTTTCGTTCTCTAATAAATCTGAGTTTTGTAAATGAGACAACAGAAATTTTAGGTGGAGGAACTTTTGTGATGAGTACATGTATTGTTTTTCATTTTAAGTTAGACACCCCCCCCCCCCCCCCTCTTTGATTTTATTAATAATTACTTGACATGCTCCGAGAGAAAAAGTTATTACCTTAATCACTGCTGCTAGCAGACATGAGATGAAATATGTCTGATAAATCGAGGTAGGTTTTGAGTCTTTCTTTTTTCTTAAAAATTTCCAGCTGCGTTTTGCAATATTGGTCACAATGTCTAGCAGTAGGAGGGCTGCCACCCTCCCACCCCTCGATATAGAAGGAAATGCTTGCTAATTATGGCCATGGTGTACATTTTTCAGGTTTCATCCTTCATGTATGGGTATGAGTATTGAAGAAGCTAAAAAATTGGAGCAGTTTTTGTGTTCTGACTGTTCTGATGACGATGGAAAGAGATGTTTGAACTCGTTCCCTATTTCACCATCTCTTGAGACAAAGGTAAGGATATATCATGATTAACTAAATCACTTCGACACAAGCTCTGATCTTTCTTTAAAAAATGACGATTTTACCCCTAATGAATAAAGTAGACTTAAGAGATGATTTTAGAATTAAGTCATGATCGGGTTAAGAGGTGCTACAGTAAACATGCATAATTTTGAAATTTCATCAGTAAAATGAAATCCATGGACCTGCCACATGTGAAACAAAAATGTTAAACGCATGGAATTTCATTTATTTTGTGCATTGTTCACATACTTAAGTTGAGGACTTGTTTATTTGTTTATTTAGTCATTTTGTGTCTTAATAGATAGATTTCAATCAATCATACATAGTATATTCCAACGGCATCAAAAGTTATTGCTAGAGTCTGGGATGGGTGAGCGGCATGTAAACAAACTCCCTCTCCCTTCCAGTGAGATCTTCGGCTCTATATGTACTTAAAATGACACAATAATAGGGATATGATGTGGTAGTGTGTTAGTGAAGGAATTCATTAAATACAAAAATGAAGCTTCCGGTATTAAAATACCTATAAACTTGTATATGCACGTATAATGCAAAACAACAAGGAAAGAAAAAAAAAATCAGAGTCTATCTCTTAGTTCAATATCTTCTTATGTCTTTGTTTATTAAATTTTCACTCTATGGTATGAACCTGTTTGCATGTTTTAGTAGTGCATTCTTAATCCTAAATAAAAGTTGCATCTTGCTCATCATTACTATGGAAAGGATCTGCATGCAGTATTTTCTGTTACATCTTGTATTTAACGTCTCGTCTTTTATATTCATAATAGGTGGATCCAAAGCGCAGAAAGAGATGACATAATGATCTTCATGGTTGTTCAAGCAGCCATTGTAGCAGATTTGTTGTTGTGTTGTAAGTGTACAGTGGAAAACTATGCTTGCTAAGGCCATAAGGCCAAAGACTTCACTAACTGTGCAAGCTTGATCTATAAATATTTCTGTGAGCAAATCTTGTCTCTGTCGCCTATCTTGGTTATCGATCTGAACTGATGGAGCCAAAGTTGATTGGTTCCGAATTTTAAGATTTCCAGAAATTTGATGCTTGTCAATGATTGACAACTGGTAAAATCTTAACAAGTGATTATTCATTAAAGGGATCGAACAAGAATCTGGAGTTGTAGAATTTTTAGCGTAGTTACGATGATTAAACGACGGTTTCGCTTCATTCTCTCTCTCTCTCTGTACTTTTGGTTGTTTTCATTTCAGCAGGTAATGGTAAGTTAACAAAGTCAAGATCCTCTTCTAAAAGACGCGCACTGACATGTGTAATGTATGTGGTTGATGTATTGTCCCATGTTCGGTGGTGGAGGTTCGAAAGAGTGGTGAGAGTTCTATTGTTGTCCTAAGCAAGAGTTTCGACTCTTTTTTTAGGTAATCGCATGTTATTGGAGTTCCACTGTTTGCAGTGGGCTCTTTGTGTGACTGCCTGAACCGTCTGAACTCTATCATAGCAGGCCTTGTGCACCTGATTTTCATCCCTATCGTGCTGTGGTACAAGCTGATAGGGGTCCAGTTGGGGTTTTCGGTCATAAACTTTTAGCAGGCCTTGGACATCTGATTTTCATCCCTATGGCGCTGCGGGATAGGCTGATAGGGGTCCGGTTGGGGTTTTCGGTCATAAACTTTTATGTGGTTGATGTATTGTACAATGTGCAAACTACTATGTATAATTTGCATATATATGAAAGCTTAGATTACAAAGAAGGTAGTGTGCAATGCGAGTTTAACATTTTACATAAGTTATTTTTGTTTAGGAAATGGATTTAGGAGGAAGGAGTTTAGGTCATTCTCTTTTCAAGGTGACATGCAATAGTTGAACATTTTGTAACTTGGCTTGATAGGAGTATCTGATGCAATTGTACTTGTACCATTAACGTGGATCAGATCAAATTGGTGTAGGTGTTGTTTGGTTCGCACTTAGGTATCAGAATGAGAATCAAAATGGGTATGATAAGGTATGTGTTTGGACATAAAAGTGGTAATTATTTGGTACTGAAGTGGGAATGAGTATGATAGACATTGATGGTGTTTATAACGTATCGGAATCGGAATGAGTATCGAATATTGACGGCGGAAAAAATGGCCGGAAAATTTGACCGGCCGCCTGTCCGTGCGGTGGCCGGCGGCGTTGACTGCCATATCCCTTATTCCTCCATATTGATAGACAAAGGGCTAGTATATCAAAAAACGATATACATTACCAAATACTTGGATATCAAACCGAAACATATACCCTCCATTTCCCCAAGCAAACAAGTCTAAACCCATTCCTTTAATCTTAAACCCCAAACCAAACACCTTTTTAGATTCGTGGGCTGAGTTAATGAATTGGTTTATATTTATTTGCTTTCTGAGAACGAGTTTAAACATCAACCCACTATTACTTAAAAGGAAAAAATGGAAAAGAAAGAATAAAAACATCAAGTCATTAGCCAAAAAGTAACAGTGAGTGCAAGATCCGATGTCTCTCCGTAGTTCAAACATCAGACTTCTGGTCAGTCACCGATTTCACCAGTTCAACCACTGGTCTGATCCGGTTCTAATAAAGTACGGCCTTATGCCAATAACAAATGGGTTCAACATCTTACATAAATACGTTGTACAGTGGAAAACGATTTGTATGAATCTAAATACTGAACTATTTGTTCTGTTTTATACACGTTTATTTGAAAATCTAAAACTTATACGCACATGGATGCCTACATATGTGTGTGTATATTCACTTGTGTCGACGAGTGTGTATGTACTATGTACATATGTACATATGTATGTACGAACGTGTCCATTTGCATACAAAATGTGTGTGTGTATGTATATGTATGTGTATTTATATGTATGTGCACGCATACACACAAACCAAAATTAACTTGTACCAAATCAGCTTAACCATTAAAGGATTTGATAAACAAATTGGATTAATTTCATAACCGGGCCACAAGTTCGCCAGAAGATCGGACCAGCTAGATTTTATAACAGTGGTTCAACACCGTTTGCTGTTGCGCTTTAAACAGAAATGTACAATAGTTTCCTCTGGACCAGGCGAAGACAAATGTTTATAAAGGTCAGACTGACCAGCTTCACAATAATGACTATTGTGAACAACAATAACTACGATATATCTCAACGACAGCAAAAGCTATCGCTAAAATGACCATTGTCGAGGGAAAAAAAATCTTTTTTTCTTTTTGCAGACTATACAGCTCTTGAATAAATCCCTGCCCAAAGCAATTTGTAGAATGCATTTGATGTGTAAAAGTGTGATGATACAATAACAAGAACAAGCTACTACATCAAAAGCGCGCATTCATCAAGCAGGGAGTATCTTTAATCAGCAATTCCTCAAGGAATGAAGGAACTAAAAGGATATGCTACGGTCACCCATTTTAGGATGGCCCTCAATCAGTAATCCATGTTCTTTAGCCAGATGCAACAGGCATATCAAGCACAAATGTGGAGAGATCTCACATGTTTGCCTATGACTAAAAGAGTAAATAGGCGTCCCAAGGACATAGCTCAGTTGGTACTCGGGTTGAGGATTACTTTATAAGCGCAGGATATGGCCTTTTTACTCTAAAAGAGTAAATAGGCAAATCAATAGTATCATCTCTACCTAAGGCCAAAAAGGACTAAAGGAAATGCTTTGCAGGCATATTTCTATCAACGTTATGTGGTTTGTTGAGAAAGAGTTTGAACAGAGACTTGGTACACTTGATTCTTTTGATGGATTGTACTTGGAAAAGTTTATGGACAATGATAAATTTGTTTCTGAGTTCTGCAGATCAAGAACTCCACTTTAATACCATGTCAAATTTGTAAAGGGATTGTTTATATTGATTTTCAATTATGTACATCGAAACTATATATAGCAGTCTTTATCGCTATCTATAGTATATAATAAATACAATAAATATACAAATATTCTCTTTTCTTGATTAACATGATCTGATTGAATTATCACCGATTTATTCTTTGACTGTATTTGTTAACACTTACATTTGCTATTCGCTCCAAAGTTGTTAAGGAGAAGAGGGAGAGAAATGAGGGGATAATAGCCTCCCTCCTCTGGTCTTTGAAACACTCCAGAAGCCCCCCTTTCTCTACTAAAATGGAGAAGGCTTGGACACCGAGTTGCTCTCTCTCTCTCTCTCTCTGTCTTTTTCTCCACTGTACCTCAAATTTTGTACTATGTATACTGAAGCATGGTGATTCTCAGAAAGTAGCATTCCAGAGAGCATTTTCACCTTCCCCACATCTGTGATGAACTTCCTTCATTCTGTCAACAGAACGGCATATCCCACTGCAGCTCCAGTCAAACGAAGCTACGCAAGCGTTGCCTGCTTGCGCCTTCCACTGGCAATCTGCAAAATTTTCAGACAGGATAATGTCAAGCAAAAAACGGAGAAGTCGTGGAAAGGAACAGTGTATGGATAAAGTATTCATCCACAATGTTTGTGTAAAGTTCTACTCCAAATTTTTGGATTCAAATTTGTGGCACATCACTGCACAACTATTTCTAAAATCTGCTATGTAAAAGGAAATAGGGTGGTTTGATTTGTAAATGGGGATGTTCTTCCATTATTGTACATGATACTCTTAATCTTCTTTTTTCCCCTTCTTTTGTTCCCCTTGGATCTTAACCTTAAATACTGTGTCCAAGGTTCCTAGCTCCATCAGGTATTTTTTTTCTAGAAGTTCTCTCACATATCAGAACAAAGCTTGGAATAGCAAGCAAATAATTGTACCAGGTGGGGTTCCACAGCATAATCTTCGATCGTCAACATGGTGGACATCAAGCCCAATAAACCATGATCCCATAGAGACATCCTCATTAGCATACTTGTGTAGCATATGCCTGCAAGATTAACGCCGAACATAGTTAAGATTGTAATAATCCCATGTTGAAAGTCTTGAAGAAAAACAAGTACTTCACTTCAAAATGCGAAAGAGGAGCAGAACTTAACCGGTTGTTTGATATATAAGTGGCCAAATCTCTTGAAACGGCATATAGTTGTCCTGTAGCATGTCGGAAGTACTTGTTTCCTGGCTCTCCAAATTTCCAGTATTCTGGTTCATGATACCTTACACCCCTGCTCCATGGTATGTAAATTGAGAAAGGGTGCTGATCATAACAAAATTAAGGAAAAAAGCTTTAGAATTATGCATACTTCTGAGCAAGTACTGGTCCAGATTTCATACAACCAATGTATACTCTTGGTTTCTTTCGATGTCTGGCTAATGTCTCACCAAGTGTTCCTGCAACATAGTCATGGTCATCAGATTATCTCAATGATTCTTAAGTTTTCCAGGAAGTATCCTAGCAGCTCAAATAGCAAGTCACTAAAATTCAGGTGGTTGGTCTGAAGGTGCAAGTTCACCCCTAGCGCCAAACTTCCATCTACAGTACACCATTACTTCTCCGGACGAACCACCCACCCGTCACCCACCCCCACACAGACAAAAACAACAACAATGATTATAGTAATGATAAGGAAATAACAAATAACAAAATATACACAGAAACTTCAGAATGTGAGCTTATCAATGGGACTCTCTCTCTCTCTTCACCACCTGTGATATTCATTGGCACACCACTTTACTTGCCCAGAGTGGCCCAAACATCTTGTGGTCTTTCCTCCATCACATCAAATCTCCCATTACCAGGATTTCAAACTCGGCACCAACCTTTTTACTTTTTTCCTTTTTCTTTTTGAGTGATAAGAGGCACCAACTGATATCACCATTAGAAATTCATCATTCCCGGACTCCATCAATTTCTACTTCCCAATCCATAACAGTTTATTCAAGGTAGAAGCAGCTAAAAATCAGGTCCCATTGCCAATTAATAGTGGCCTCTATAAGTAACTAAGGCTCCAAAGCCTACAAATTGCTATTTGTGCACAAGATGATTTCCACAAAATATTTGCAACTATATTCAAACATAAGTTCATTTGTATGCATTTGCCTAGTCAAGGACAGACTTCTTAAGCGCAGAGACTTAAGAAGGTATATACTTCAACTAAACAGAGACCATAATCATAAACTGACTTACAGTCATAAGCACATACAACATATTACTAAACTGTAACAGGCCTGGTTCAGCAGATAAAATCCACTTCAGATAGTTGGTTACCTATATTTACATGGACGTCATCATCAACTTTGACATAATACTCTGCATCCCACATTGAAACAGCAGTGGCGAAGAATGTCTTCGTCTTTGCTGATAATTCAAGGTAACCCTCCACGTGATCCTGCTCCAGAGGAAATATGACTGTCAGTTTGCTGTACTAGAATAACTATGAGAAATCAATAGTAGGGGATTCACACAGAGAAAAAAAGCGTAAAACCATCACCAGCCTCAAGATATCTCCATGCTTGCTATTCTCAGCTTCGATAGCTCTGTCAAGCACACCACCAACTGTGACACTGTACAGGCCATGGAAAATAGATAAGCTAGAACTTCTTGGGGAAAGAAGGGAGAATATGAATAGATGACATTAAAATGTTTAAAAAGAAAACAGAAGACCTTATCAACAGATGATAATAAAGTTGTAGTGAAAGATGAAGGAAAGGGTTATTTAGAATCCAATTTATTTGTTGTATGTGATTTTGACTTAAATCTTATCCCGTGGAAACTCGATCTTCTTCTTCATCTACTTTTTCTTCTCTTCTTTCTCCTTCTCCTACTCCTCCTTCTTCTCTTTCTTTTTTTACACGTCACATGGGGAAGGGGTAGGAATTTGAACCTTGGTTAGCAAGAAGTACAATAACCTTTACCATTAATTCCCACTGATCTCTTTCCATGCTGTTATCTCCTTACTATATCTAGTCTTCAACTTAAGCTTGCATAACTAATGATGCAAACTACAAAACCATGGGTATGATTTATGAACTTTGACAATAAAATAAATTATAGAAACCGATAACCACACACGTAACACTAGAATCCAGCAAATTGCAGGGAAAAATATATAATATGTAAAAAATTTGGCTGAAGAAGCCTAACCAACCTGTGACCAATAACAAATCGAATGACGATTCCTTTTTCTTCTTCTAATTTCCGTCTTCTCTCCCCTGTTTAATAAATAAAAATAAGTTAAAGCAGATAAGAGGAAATATAGTTTGACTAACTTGAGGAAAGATATGCAAGCGGGAGGGAATAAAAAAAACTTAGCACACCTGAAGGCATCCATGTAGCACGAACAGAATCTCTTCGCTTACGACTACTAAAGGCAGTATTTATTCCTATAACCATTAAGTATTTTCTTCTACCGGATGAGTTGCTCTTTCCCATGTCTTCTGCTAGAGGAGACCCTTTAAGAATGGACTCCTGTGCAGCCTTAGCAGAGGCTAACTCCATCTCCAAATTTGATATTCTCTTGTCTATTGTTCTGCTCAATGCAATGAAGAAGTGAAACATGAGTTAGGATATCAACTGCATTGCCTTCCCCAAACCATGAGCTTTAAGCCAGAAGAACAGAGAAAAAGAGGAAAAGAAAATCACTTTATGGCTTCTTGAGATTTAGAAACGTCTTCAATTCTATAGTTACTGTGATCCAGCTTTACATACTTCTGCTGCAGCTAGATGAAATGATGAAAGATTAGACGATTTCACTGAAACAACACAATAAAGAAAAAGAAACGGAACAACTTCAATGCAATGTCCTTAATTCAATTGTACATGGTCAAGGATAAGGATTGTAATACTCACAAACTTAGGATTGCAACCCTCTGAAACTAACTTTAGGCTGTCAGTTTCTACTGATGCTGTTTTTGTGATTCCTTTTGCTTCAGGTTCCACCCATATCCTGTATACAACAGCACAGAAGCTTGAAAATCTTGAATATAGTATATAAAAGTAAAACTGCAATCTTACAAGCAAGGGATTCCTAAAAGTAAAAGCAAAATTGAAATAAACAGAAAATGTAAATTATATTATCTATATATTCTGCAATCCTACTAAAAGAAGGCAAAACTAATTAGACAAAAAAATTATGCCAAATTCAATAGAACAGATTCGTATTACATCATTACTGTGACAACACCACATGGAGAAGATGATTATAAACCGAAAACAAAATGAGGGAGTAGTTTTTTACACAAGAACCAAAAAAGAAAAAAAGAACTAAAAGTAAGCGTTAAACAAAAACAAGGAGACCAATTTTAGATCTATACCGTCTTCACCTGCATATGCAAATTTAACTGCTTTGCAAAACCAAAGGAAAAACACAGTAAATCTTAAAGTCCCTTTAAATTCAGCACGGAGACAAAAAGAAACTGACTTCCATTTTATCAGATGACTTTCGCGTTGAACTACCTAAAGAATTAGAAATGGGAGAAAAAAAATTATGTTACATTAACAACACAACTAGCCGGCAAAAGCAAATTCCAAACGGATCATCATATCCAAAAAATTTACAGTCTCTACGAAAGGACAATAAAAAAACTTCAACATTCACAAAATAAAATGTAAGAAAATAAGAAGATTACGTATGAAAAGGAACACCTTGTGAGGTTGAAATATTACCTATTGGTGAAGAGCAGTCCAGCGCAGAAGCTACCAATACAAAGAAAAATGGTCCACTGCTGAGAAACAAAATTTCTTGAAGGCAGCTCAGCTCCTTTGCTCTTCACAGACATTTCTATCAGAATTATTCAATAAATTCTAAAACAACCCCGAAAAATCCTAGCTAACGAAAGCCCACATGCATAATTTATCAGAAGGGGCGAAATCCAATGAAAACAAAAGCAGAGCCCCGAGTGATCAAGAACAAAGTGAAAATTTAAGGTGCAGAAAGAGAAAGACAGAAGAAAGGCTGAAAAAGGGATGCTCAGAGGATTGATTCACTTGGAATTTGTTCCCTTTTCTTTGTTTTATGCTTTGCTTGCAATTTGTATCTGTGTGTGTACAGCGCATTTGAATGTAAGAAACACTTTGCGGGCAGGCAAGGGGGAGTTGGATTGACTGGTGAGAGAAGAGGGGAGACCGACTAACTGCCCACTTCATCTTTATTTACCAAACTGTCCCCATCTCCCACCCGATTTCACCCTTATTAATGGGACTTCCCTTCTCTTCTTCCCGGTTTTTATCATTGCCCCATAATGCGGGAGATCTTCTCACCTCAAAATCTCTCATCCATTTTCTACCGCCGTCATATATCAACATAAGGATGGTGAGGTTATATGAGAGATCCATTTTCTACCGCCGTCATATAGCAACATAAGGATGGTGAGGCTAGATAAGAGATCCATTTTCTAACGCCGTCATATAGCAACATAAGAATGGTGAGACTAAATGAGAGGTAGAGAAGAAGAGGCGTATGAAGTAGATGACTATCACGTAACTGACGGTGGAGAGTTGGACGAGAGATTAGGAGCGAGAAAATCTCATTCCCATAATGCATCTTCAATGTTCCTTCATTGTTTGCCAAAAATTAGACGACATATCTTGTATGTTAATCATATGTCACATCATCTATCATAATGACTAAGTTCGTATCATATGTATTTAAGTAATTTCAAACTATTACATATGATATAACGTATACAGTATGTCGAAAAATAATATATAGAATGTGATATAAAATACTGTCTCCAAAAGTTCATATGTTTAACAGTTGGGTATATATGTTATCCCAAAAACTAAAAATTTTCTAACTCATTATATATCCTCTGCTCTATAAAGTGAGATCATGATATGCATTTTTCAATCTATGTAAAATTATATATGGTAGGACGTTATTATTTGTGTTAGAAGATGAGGTGTGTAAAGCTAAAAGATCTCTATCCAAAACTCGAGTTTTAGTCTCTTGGTGTTAACAAAATGTTCCTCATCAAGTATGAAAGTTTTTCCCATTTCACCACACGAGTAATTTGATATTTTTGTAAAAATAACTATATAATGTCATACTAGTTACTTTAAAATTAATAAAAAAATTTACGTATAAAAAAAAGAATATCATGTCATTTGGATCATTTAGTTAAATGCATTTCGCCCCGACTCCGCCCTCCATATGTTTATTTATAATTTATTATGAAGAAATTACTAAGATGGAGCATTTTAAAATTTGTCTAACCCTACTCTTTTGTTAATTCAACAAGCTTGAATAACAATTTCGCATTTGCATTTTGTTTAATATGGATATATTTTCCAAACATCTCATTTGTTTGTTGTTTTCCAAATTTTTGATTCAACAAGTTGAATACGAATTTCTCACATGTACGTTTATTATGTATTCTTTTTATTCTGCATGCTTTTCAATTTTTCTTTTGAGTTTTATCGGTTTTCTCGTAAATTTGTCTTACATGTGAAGGCACATATACAAAGATGAGTTAGACATGCCAAAAAATATTTAAGAAAAAATCTGTTTAAAGAGGATTGAGATCCTCTAACCCCCAACTCTTCATCCTCTTTGGGACCGCCCGCCACGTGACACACAGGGGGGTCGTGAAGCTGGGTGTGGGTGACCCCCACCCAGCTTCACCACCCTTCTGTGTGCCACGTGACGGGGGGTCATTTAATACCCCTTTGAAGGGGGTCAGGAGATCCTCTCCCTTAAAGATATTTAGCAGATGTGTTTATTAATACTTTAGAGTTTACACAAACGATGGGTTAATTTCACCGCATTTTTTTTTACATTTCTACTATTTTTACACTATAATAAGTGCAGACTTCAAAGCGAAAGTGGCAAAAAAAAATTGATAATGGTAATATTTCCTCCCACGTTGACAAATCTGTATCAGTTTTACCGTTTTAATTACTGAATTCTGAATTATCTACTATCTATGACTAGGGATGTTAATGGACCTAGCCGAACCTAATACTAGGTTTTTAAATTCAGATTTGTTTAGCTAAATGAACTGTTCGGCTCGCTTCGTTTAGCTAAACGAATTTTAAAATTGGTTCGAGTTTGGCTCGATAACTTTATAACTGTTTAAACGAATATAACAGCTCGCGAACAGTTCGGTTCGTTTAACTAAACGAACCCGAATACTTGTTTGAATTCAGCTCGTTAACAAATAATTACCAAACAAGTACGAACCAAACACGAACCGAGCTCGAACGGTTCGCGAACTATTCGGTTCGTTCAACAATCCTATGTATGCTTGTTCCCATACCTTCATCTAGCTGTCTTAGACCAAGGTTCAATTATATTCTTTTACCTGTTTATATATTTTTGTCTTTTTTTCTGATTAAATACATCTGAGACGAGCTGGACCAAGTCATTGAATTCAAGCAAAATTTGGGTATTTATCCTACGGCTGAGAGAATGGTTGGTTCCCTTCGTCCTTTCTCCCATAAGTATTTGTGCGTATTTAATTCTTTTTTTTTTTTTATGATTTGGTACCCTGTTTCTTTTGTTTCTGAAATAAAAGACCAACATTATGGGGAACCATAAAAGCTCGAATCTCGGACATCATATCCTTTTCTCCTTTTAGCCATTAGGACCATCGCTATTCCGTAAAATGAGTTCATGCAAACGTGGTATGTAATTTTCTTATATATAAAAGTACGAAGACGGGATTTGGTTCAACTGATAAGCTGCTTTGTGACTATGAGCTGATGGATCCGAGTCACGGAAACAATCTCTTGCACAAAATAAAGGGTAATACTGTGTACATCAAATCGCGAACGATCCAGACCCTCTCTGTATTTTGTAAATCTCGAAGAGATCCGGCCTCTCTTCGAATACTATGAAAACGCGGCATCATAAACACTCTTTTTATATAAGAAAACAAAGAATTCTTTAATGTTTATATGCTTCAATTACAAGTTCTAATTTACTTTTTCGTTCGTTCTCAAAAAAGAAGTCACTTTTTCGTTCTAAGAACCTGCTAATTACAAAATGACTTTTTCAATCATTTAAGATTCATAGAAAACGCGCACATATTCTGTGATATTGGTAAAAGGAAAAAAAAACTGTAAACTCGTGAATTAGGACAAAGAAAAAGAGGAAGAAACTAAATTTCAGATGCCAAAAGATTGAAAAGAAGACTAGAAATCATGTGCAACATGTTGCCGAGAATTATTGAAGTCACATGGTCTTTTCAAAGCAGACAGGGAGATTGCAATGTGCCATAGACTTTCACTAGTCTTACTTTTATTTGGTCGTGTTTTTTCTATTTTAAATATTATTAATTTAGTTTTGTAAATGGTCTACCTATGTAAGGTCTACCGGAACATTTAGTGTATATGTGTATATACATATGCATATATATATATATATATATTTATATATACACACACACATATATACTAATAGATGCTACCTCTATTTTACTTGTACATTACGATTAATATGACTGTAAATACTTAGGCATTCAGCCTCGACTACTCACATGCAAGTCAAATTTGTTATTAGTAAAAGAAAAGATGCTTTACATGTTTGCGACATAAGAAATCAACATATAATAATTAAAATTTTTCTCCTAGTTTCGTCAGAAGGAGCGAAAATATAAAGGCAAAGATATGAAAATAAAACAAGAAAAAATTAATAGACTAAGAAAAAACTAGCTACACTTCCTTAACCACAGAAAATAAAATAAAATAAAGACACAGTTCAATGCATTTAGTTTGTAGCTAGGTACAAACCATTTTGTTAATGAAGGTACACTTATCAGTACATAAGCAAATAGAGGTAGGATAAACAATCATACAAATAAATATATTTAAGTTGATATATAATTTACTGGAAAAACAATACCAGATCATCTGTAAATAATAAAGATCCACATCAACAATAGCAACTCATATCTAAGATAACAATAACAACATTACCACATTGTCTTAGAGACTCTCGCCTATGACGAGGTATGACGAGTCGGATATATACAACTATACCCATGTGTTAGAAACACTTTGGTACCAACCCATATCTGTGTTTACAAATTAAATGAAGCAAATAGCAGAAATCTAACAAGCTCTGTTGTGGAGAGGTGGAATATGTAAAAGCTCATAGAAGCTTTTGTCTAGGAATATTACTCACAAGTATTATATGAGTTGTTACTATGCTGTTTTATTTTGTTTTGTACTTTAAATAAGATAGTGCATACGTGAAATGACAAAATATTAACTTAACTTTTATGATGAGGTCGGATCCGAGGATGAGAGATGATCCGTATATAAATACCGTTAATGCTTCGCCAATTATTAAAAGTTGTCTTCCTTGCCGACCTGCGCTGAAAGACCACCGTTAGAGGTCCCGAAAAAAATCATCTGACGCTCAAGTTAGTCGTGATCATTTTTTGGGGGAATTAATAAAGAGAGTAGTTGTTTATAGTGAAAACTTAGTCTTTCTCGTTTTTACAGAGAGGATGATGATAGTTTTTTTTTGTATGTCTTTTTGACTTGTCCCATCTTTCTCTTTCTTTTTTTCTCCTTTATGTGATGGGCCAGCCAATGCATGCGCCAGACTAATATACTGATGACACGGTTAAGCTAGTGATGGCGAGAAGTGTCTGCATGCTAACCGCGTGTCATCAGGTGTTGCAGCATCTCGCTATATTCAGCACCTGGCAGGAGTCTGCTTAGGAGTCATGCCCGAGCTTATGGAGGGACGAGGCAAGATCTCGTGGTCGGTTGGGCCCTGTTCGGCTGTAACCGAGCAGATGTTTTAACATTGGTTTAATTTTTGGCCGAGCAGGCATTTAGGCGCCGACATTGACCGGATGCCAACTTTATAAATTGACGTTGACCGTGCTATAACCTAACAGAAGATTTTTGTCGTTTCTTTGGAGGAGAATTTTCACCCGTCAGTTTATAAATAGAAAATTTATGAACAGTAAATCTCGTATAGTATAGAATAAAATTAGGAACAGAAAAGAGAATAAGAAAAGACGGTCAACATCTGTTGGAGCTTCATCTTTTACACTAATGATTTTTCTATCCTTCAATCAAGTACTAATAGATACATGTGAGAATTTGGTCAACGAAATAATTTGATCTAGAAGTTAGCCGTTAGTGGAATTTGATTAAGTCATTTCCAAATCTTGCTTACCAATTTGATAATCATGCTTTGGTGGAAGTGAGAGCAATGGATTCCTCATGATTAGTCTAAAAGATTATGTTTATTGTCTTTAAACAAATATTCTCCTTCACGTGGAACCTCTAAGCATCATGTGGAAGAGTGTGGTTTCCCAAAATAGGATTTACCCTTGGAATATATTTGAGATCGACCCTGATTCCGGCTGATTCCTGTTTCCTAGAGTAATCAAGAATGAATTTAGAAGTTTGGTTAGAGGTTTATTCATTAAGATTATGGGTTTGGAGGGCCTCCAAATACATACACGTTGTTAAAATTGGGGATATTAGATTCGAATTGATATCTTAGTATTTGGTTGGATATCGTTTTTTCATATACTAGTTACTCCTTCTCTTTTAATATGGGGTATAATATAGGGTATGAGTTTGAAGCTTGACCATCTTCAACCAACTCTGGCTGCTACCACCCATCCATAATGGTCAAACAGGCCGGTCAAAGGCCCCTGATGGTTAACACCGTCGCCGGCCGGTTACTATTCTGGTCGGACAAATTTTTTTAGCCAATTTTTTCGGCCGTCCCTTTCGATACCCAATTCAATTCTGATATGTTTCAAACAACATCAACGAATTCAATACCAAACAAATATCACTTTTACGTCCAAACCCATATACTCTAAAACACATACACTGTCATACCCATTCCGATTCCGATTCCGATACTCAAGTACGAACCAAACGTCTCATTATAGTGTCAGAGATAAATGTAAAGATGACTAGTTCGGACTTTGAGTAGAACCGGAACGAACGAGAACCAGAATAAACCGAGATGAGGACCAAATAGTAGTTTAAACCTTAAGATTACATTTAAGATTTGTGATTTCTCAATCGTAAACTAGAACCGGATGTTTAGGTTTGGGCGAAATCAGTCAAAATCAGAAGGTTCAAACAGAGGGTTAACCAAAGTTTATTCATAAATTAAGAAAAATATTTGTTTTTCATATTAACTCACTCAAAAAATTTGGCCTTATCAATTTCATGAAATGTTTTTAATGATGTGTCTATTTTCACTTATAATATGCACATATCTGTTTATAATCCAATCCAGCACACGTCGGTACAACACATCTTGTCTTTTGGCCTTTCACTCCTTTTCCTTTTTTCCTTTTTCCCTCTGTTTTAGGGGTCAGATCTCCTGACCGTCAAGTTCGTGACCCCCTCCGCGACCGCCTGACACGTGGCAGCAGGGAGGTTGTGAGGCTGGGTGAAGGTCACCCGCACCCAACCTCACCATCCCACCCCGCTGCCACGTGTCGGACGGTCACGTGGGCGGTCACAGGAAGGGGGGTCAGGTGATCTCGTTCGTGTTTTAGGAGGGTCGGGGTCGGCAGGCGGCAGGTGGGGGTAGGAGGTAAATGTGTCAATTTAGTAGTGGGTTTGGTACTGGAAACACGAGACTAGTAGATAACAAAGCTGACTCCAAACATGCTTCAAGTTTTTTTTTTTTCTGCAAAAGAATAAGGTCCTACCTCACCATCTCCCACCTGACACCTCTCACGTTCAACTCAATCTATCTTATGCTTGAATTCTCAAACCAAAAGACTTCTAACTCCTGTTGGAAAAACACATCAAAGTATCTTAACGTGTACTCCAAACTTATATAGAATATATGTGAGGTTGTTTGGGAGGTTGATGTGATGTGTTGCAATGCTGGAAACTTTCAATCGGACGTGGATCTCTCATGTCGATCGATCGATGTTAGAGATCCATGTTGATCTAAGGTTGTCTGTCTGACGTCGATCGATCACATCAATCGATCGACGTTTGTGATCGATCGACGTCGGACAGACAGCCTTAGTCAGCCTCAGATCAACATGGATCTCTAACATCGATCGATCGACATGAGAGATCCACGTCCGATTGAAAGTTCTCAGCATTGCAACACATCACATCAACCTTCCAAACAACCTCACATATTCTATATAAGTTTAGAGCACACGGTAAGGTACTTTAATGTACTTTTCCAACACCTCCTACTCTATGTTTTTAAAGTTATAGAGATAATGTAAATCGAATAATGTGTCTTAATAACTAGTTTTTGAAAACTTGTCTTTTTTTTTCTTTCCAATAAGTCCACAAGAGGTCTGAGACTAAACATGTTCCAATAAACTTTACATATGGTTTTTCTCGCTACTTTAACCGACATCACAACACCCTAATACTAATAGGGTTATCAAATTTCTTACGCATGTGGGAACAGCCCAATCTATCTTGTTTAATAGTGTAGGAAACATTTTTACCTATTGCATAAAAGAGTTCTAATCTTAAAATAGAATATACTTGGCGTTTCAGAACATGTCATGTGATGAAAGATAAAATGATAGAAATATGTCATGTGATGAAAGATGCTAATAAACGAATCATGTCAGAATTTATAACACTTGATGATGATTAAAAGAGTCTAATGAGAACCAAAAAATGAGCATGAATTTTATGAATGATGATATTATATGATATAGAAAAAATAGAAGCAGACTTAGGATACGCGTCATAACATTTATCAAAACTTCTCCACTCTCTTGCCTTATGTTACTTTGGAGTAGGTTATATACATATGATATGTTTTTTTATAACTAAAGTAGTTGAAAGCTCATCTTATTATATATCTCTCTTTTTCAGATGTATAAGAATGTTTTTCTTTTTTCTTTTTTTGCACGAAGACGACGTTTAAGGCATGTTTTATGTTTTGCCATGATTATCATGCAATACTGTTAGGGAGATACATTTCCTAGTTGATTTGAGGTTTGATGTAACTTATGACCTAAGAGAATCAAAAGGAAGATGGATGAGTATTTCGATTGACATTGATGTGTAAGTTTATTCAAGAATAGTTGGCTATAGATATAAGACTTCGTGATTTTTTAATTGTTAGTTATGACTGTGAGGCGGAAGGTGACATGTTGAAGAGCCATGTAAAATATTTCGTAAATCTTCTTTGTATAAGTGGAACAGCTAAAAGTTTCATCTTTTAAATGTTCGGTTTGTAAAGTAGGGTAAAACTAATATTTACGAAATCCTCTTAAAAACTATTTCTTTAGTAGCCTATTGCTCGGGTGTTTCTTAAGTTCAGTTCTTTGAACTACAAGTGGTAGTGGATGCAGACAATGCAGGGAATTAATGATTGCCTTTTTCTCCATACTATCCCGAGGACTCGAAATATTACGTCCAGTCCTCTCTTATGAATTAGTCGACACTTTTCACAAATTTTACTAATGATGCCGTATCGATTAGTATTATACTCCAATGCATTTTTCCGTCTGAGTCAGAATAATAATCATTTGTTCAAAAATTTGAATTTTTAGAATAACGTTCCCAAAATGGTACTATTGGGTCGGATGAAAATGAACTGGCATATCCTTTTGCAACTCATTTGGAAATAATCGCCGATTATAGTTAAATTTGATTTTAGATCATGAAATAAGTTTGACAGCGGATCACGAAATCTTGATCAAATATAAAAGATTCTACCACAAAATGCGAAATGAATTTCTAGACTTGTGGATTTACATGGGCCATGTGTTTCTTCTCTTTTTTTTTCTTTCTAACCCCTCTCCACTCGCTACCTTTTTTTGAACTTCAAACAACTGAATTTAAGTAATTCCTCATTTACTCTTATGATCTCTTTTAAAATTCCAGTAGAACCTGCTCTAAGACAACCTCAAAGGATCACATGGACTAGTCATTTTCTTTCCAGTTCAAAAGAAGTCATAGATCAAAGCTTTCTCCAATGACTATGTAGGATATCTTTACTCTGGTTGAGATTTGCTCCAAGAGTTCAAAAGTTTGGATCTAGGAACACGTACAATGTGGATGTTCCATTGCTTGTTAGATTGAAGGTCTAGTTTGTGAGGGCATCTTGTGTGGGTCACTGCATAAGTCCTCATCCAACTTAAGAGGCCGCTTGGCTCCTCATTTTCATCCTCCATAATGCTCTTTGAAGCTGAGGCGATGGAGGTCTGCAAGATCAGAGAATGACCTTTTGCTCCAAGGATGATCTGACTCTAGAAAATCTATGATTGGATGCTACGTTTTCGTAGGTGATATGGGAGAAAACGTAAAAAAATTATATTAGTTTTAATTAGAAAAACCAATTCTATGGCACGAAAAAAAACAAAAACTCAAATCTATCAACCACGTTTTTTTTAATACAAAATTGTGTTGTGCTATTTTGACTTTTGTCACGTCACGGTTGCTTATAAAAACTCCCATTTTTTGTTCAATTTTTTTCTCATAATTCTAAAACAAAATGAAGTTCTCTCGGAATCTACGCACAACGTACAACACACTTAAAGATAGGCATGACTTTTCTCTCTCTTATGAGTTGTTTATTTGTTGTAATTTATGCATGTAAAGTAGTATTTAATTATTGTTATTTAATTGTTTTTATTGTATAAATGTATAGTAGTATTTAATTGTTGTTAGTTACTTGTTTTGATTGCACAAACGTATATTAGTATTTAATTAGTGTTATTTACTTGTTTCGATTGCATGTACCTATAGTAGCATCTAATGATTATTAATTACTTATTTCAATTGCATAAATATATAGTAGTATTTAATTATTGTTATTTACTTGTTTGGATTGCATGAAATTGTATAAGTATTTAATTAGTGTTGTTTAGTTTTTTTGATTGCATGAACGTGTAATTCGTTTAATTTGTGTTAATTATTTATTTTTTGATATAATGTATTAACGTTTATATCTCGTTTAATTTATGTTAATTACATCATATTTACGTTCACTATATTATTATATATGTGTCTAATTATGGCGTCCTTTGCTAGTAGTATTGATGTTGTTCGCGAGTTGAGGTCAGAAATAGAGTTGACGCTCTAAGACGAGCATAAAACCCTCCATCTTAGAAGTAGTACTAGGTACATCACATCGGATGCGCTGAAAACAATATCCTTTTACAGGAATCCGTTGTCCTAGATAGTGCTAGGGCGTATATCGAGCATGTGAGACTATGAGGAGTGTTGCTATGTAGTATGGTTAAGATATATCACAGTTTGATTACCACATTTGTATAAAGGTGGTGACAAGAGACCCACTCCTTTTACCTAACTTTGGGCAAGACCGATGTTATGCTATAGGACGTAACCGTCTTGTTTACCTTTTACATCGACAGCTAGGTGCTTACTAGCTGGGAGCCCGATATAATGCAGCGTAGTGTCGCCGAATGTGTACTGAGTTGCTTGGATGGAGTCCATACATAATGGATATATCAGGCAACTGTTAATCGCATAAGAAGTTCATGGAGTGGTTTACCGATACCAGCCTACCGAAACACCCTTCCGATGAGCATTTTCAGAGTCTAAAACGCACATCTTCTTCTTTCTGACGGGGTTGTTATGTGCCAAATCCAACAACAAATGTCATCTAGTCTATCTATACATACTTCGGGACTTATTCAGTGTACGTATCAGAATCTATGTGAGGACTCTATTACAAAGAAGAAGGGGCATCAGATTCTAGGGCATTTATGTTCTTAAATATACATTATATTCAAACTGTTGCAAAATTGATTATGCAGTTTGTGTTTCTATAAAAGTTCACTCAGACATGTTGTAAGTATGCATTTTATTCACATTTAAATTAAATTTAGGTCACTTTCATAAAATACAGACTAATCATATGTGCCACTGAAAACTACACTCAGACATGTTGCCATTTTGTTATTCACACAATTATAATCTTATTATAATGTTTATGACAAATAAAAACTTTATTATATAGAGAATAAAAACAAAGCAGGTTGTCTATATGTTTTGTTTTCTTGAGAGACACTTTTAACTAATTAAAAAAAAAAGAAATATATTATAAAGTTTTGCCTAAAACTCAAGGACAGCCGATAATTTTAATTGTGAACTGATAATAATACAAACGTCGTTTCCAGTGCACTAGTCTCATGCGTTAGCGTAGGGTCCGGGAGGAGACGAATCGCTTTGCGATCTGATGTATACATTCTTATCATACACTTTTTGTGTAAGATTGTTTCTGCAGCTCGAATCCATCAAAGTCATAAATCAACAACCTTAACAATTGCTTAAAATCCGCTCTTTGAATTGATAATACTACGTGGATAGATAAATTTTTGAATAAGAGGGTGGAGAAGTTGTTCGGAAACAGGAAGAAAATTTGGAGAAAATGAGGGGAAAAAACTTGAGGGAAAATACTTGAAGGAGAATGCTTCTCACAAAGTTGAGAAATATAATAGTAAGATGATTTCGTATTGTCTCTTGCTGACTGGGAATGGATAATAATAATTGTGTTTATAAAACAAAAGGATAAGGTGATGGAATATATTAGAAATAATTTAGAAAAAATAATGAAATAAGAGAAAAAGAGTTTAGAAAAATAAAGGCTTCTTCTTGAGACTTTTTATAAAGCATTAATATATAGTATTCTTCACACGAAGTACAAGTACTAGTATGTGTGTTTTTCTTTTTCTTTTTTTTTTTCTTTTTCTTTTTGGTAAAACGGTACTTCTTATCACTGGATATTGGTAGAAGATTTGATTAGATAAAACCCCTCTTAGTTAACATGGCAAACTTTATCGTTGTTATTGAATAAAGATTTATACATTAATAATTATAGAATAACTAATATATTATAGTGATAAATGTTTAAAATAGCAGTGGTGTTATTATTATATTTTTTATTAGTGTCGGAGTAAATCTGCCCATTAACATTTCAGTTCTTAGTCTGAAGAACTTGGTTGGGTAATCAGAAACCCCTTGAGATATTCTTACACCGCAAAATCTATTGTCGTAATCAGGAAATCCATGGATTTTGGGACTCCTGAAATTCGTAGTATCAATTGCGTTCAGTGTAGCAATTTGTATACTCTTTGCAGAGCAACTATGGAAATCCAAGCACAGAAGAAAAACCAAGCCCAGATGTTACCTCGAAGCGGATTCAGCAACTAAACCTCAGTATACTTTCAAACGGCTGCTCGCAAATAATTCTTATTCGCCGTTCAAACATTAAGTTCTTCGGACGGCAGCCATGGCAATGGTAAGCATGAAACGGTACCTTATTTTTCCCCATTTTATAATTTTTTTCCAGAAAAGATGAGAGTTTTGATGGAAGGGTAAATTTCGGTGTCTGTAAACTAAATGGACTTATGTACATTATAAGATAGTAGTTAGCTGGTATAATTTGGTGGATGTGGTTATCAGTATACTAACAATCTTTTGAACATTTATCTTGCTTGCAATGTTTAATACATATCGGGATAGTTTTCATGTGTTTCATCTTTTTGAGCAAACATAGTTTAGTGTTTAGACTAGTTATTTCTATGTTAAAGCAATCTGACTGTGTGTGAAATATTTCCTGTGTATCTTGCTTTATGTATGATTAATTTTAGTTAAGAATTTGCTACTTTGAGAGAAACCAAACAAAAAATAAGGGACAACTGAGAAACTTTTGTGAGTTATTGACCGACCAAATTGAGAACTTTTATGGGCCAGAGTTCAAATATTTAAATTTCTTTTTCAAAAGAAACTTCTGTAAAAATTCTGACTTTAGTTTCTTACTGTTACTTGATTTGAGAGTCTGAGACAAAAATGTCATGATTAATATGTGAGATTTAACCAGAATGCCAAAGTATTTCAGCAGGGTCAAATGATATATATCAGGTGGGTAACCTTAGCTAATGGATAAGAGTTATAGATGTAATTGTTAAGGCCCTGCACATTATCTCTAAAGTAGCTGAATTATATCAAGGCCACCACATATGGATGCTTTGGCTTCCCGATTTCCTTCTTTCCATGTGGAACATGTTTTTGTTTGCAAATGAAGGTTTTGTTTGTCAGGGGAGCGTGTAAATGTGCACCCTTATGAGATGGAAATTCGGGAGTTGTTGCAGAATCCAGATACGGAGTTTGTCGGGGTTTTTCAGGGAAACGTGGAGTTGATGAAGGATGACTATGTTTGGGTTGAGACTAAGTCTCAGTTGGAGGAGCTGGCTGAGGTTCTGAGTAGAGAGAAAGCATTTGGTGTTGATACTGAGCAGCACAGCTTAGATCTTTCTTGGGATTAACAGCTCTCATTCAGGTTCACACCCTCCCTTACCCTTGATTGCGAAGTGTTTTTTTTTTCTCCAAAGTGCTGGTTACTCACTGTATCATTTTCTTAATTGTTCCATTTATCCCAGAAACAGTCGTAACTATGTATCTTGGTGCAAAATGTGCTGTATTTTCTTATTTTAACTGCCATTTATGTATGCCCATCTTAGAAAACTGTGTATGTTATGTAAGATTAGATCTTTGAGTTGATGCTGCAGGATGGATGCTAAGTGCATGGTTAGGGCAGCTTTTGCATGATCTGAAATAGTCTTGTTAAACATTGGTTTAAAACATCATAGGAGGATCATCTATACAAAGCGGGAACTTCTGAAGGTGGAATGAATTCACCTTATAATTTTATTGTATTTTTAACCCTCTCAATAATCAGAAACTGGGGAAAGGTGATCTTACTTATTCTGAACTGTATTATTTGTGCTCTATATATCTGTTAGGTGCTCCAGTTTTTTGCATAATGGGGAGCTGGCTTTTCCTGTTGAAATATATAACAGCCTAGTATGGAAGAAATTGCGTATTTCAATGGAATTATTTTCTGTTTTTTTACAAATTTTCTGTAAGGCAACTGCTCTTTGATTTTCAAATTATCTCTCTCGATTCAAGCATATAGATACATCAAATGTTATTTAGGTAGTTACGTCTGAATTTGTCTCAACTTTAACATATCTGCGTTATGTATTGTAAGTTTATTGGATGAGTTTCCACTATCTCACCTTCTTTTCTTTTTTCTTTTTCTTTATTCTTTCGCATGTAAACTCTCTGAGTAGATTTCAACTAAATCTGAAGATTACCTGGTGGATGCGCTAGTTTTGCATGATGAAATGGAACTTCTACGACCAGTATTTGCTAATCCCAATATCTGTAAGGTAATATTTTTTTTTTCTGTGCTTTACTTTTTGTGGCAAGAGACGACCCAGAGATTCTGGTAATGTCTTTTCATACCGGGAAAGTGGACGTTCCTGATATTCCTATTGTTCTCTTTGATTCAGCACTGGAGCTTCAAGAACCCCTACTCTTCTGCCCCCTTTTTATCTTCTAATTTTGAGCATTTCCACAATTTAGTGTGATGATTGATTTACTTCTAGAATTGTCAAATATAAAAGAAAAATGTGGGAGCAAAATCAGCTAAAAGTGTAGGATGGTGGTGAGATAATCGTATTTTTGGTAAATTATTCTCTTTAGTGGAACTGATTGCAGAAAATTTGATGGTGTATGTAATTATTCTTTTCAGAAGTAAAAAAATAAAACTCTTTAAACAAACTTGCACAAATAATAAACGTGCTAGTATGTGCTAAATCCTGGTTTGAGCGAAAATGAAGTTTAAGGTCTCAAATAAAAGGGGAAACAGTATTTTGTTTTTGGAATCATGTCATATAAAGTGGAAGAATGTTGCATACTTCGAGGGTTGAACCCAAGTCCTTCATCTTGGGGCCTCAATTCTTCGGCTACTCTAGGTTTTTAGAGTACAAAAGTTTTGTCAAACGTTGAACAAATATTAGAAGTGTCTAATCTTTGAAACTAATTTGAACACATCTCAAATACAGATTCTATACCTTTGTAATGGTGTCTTCTTGGAATTGTTGAAGGAAGTTTTACAAGAGTTTTCTATTGACATAAAGTGCACGAAGACTTAATCAAGAAACTAAAGATCTGCCGTACAAAAGTAAGTATGCAGGCACATATATGCTTACTGATATAGATATACACATGAACTGTTCATGATATAAATGCGTGTTTAGATGAGTGCCTCAAAAATTTTATTAAACATGTAAATAAAAATCTCTCTGTGCACTCAACTGAATCAGCTGGTTACTAGTTTGTATGACTTTAAAAACAATCTAAAGTATGTCTTTGAATTGTAACTGAAGTATGTGCTAACAGAAAACGTGACAGTGGTTTAAAGCAGTAAAGCATCTGCTACAGAAGAGATCCCTGCATCACAGAGACAAGTGTTAGAAATGCGTATATACATCAGTTCTGTGCTTGCCTCTACTTCCTCTGTGTAACTTTGTTTTGTTTAGTGTCCTACGGGCATATTGGAGATGCTGCTTGGTGAGAGGGCATTTCCTCTCTCTCAGCTAAAAAAAGAGCGTTAATAGTGTTTGTAGTTATATCGGACTGCTTGTTGTGCTTGTTGCAGAAGGAAAACAAATATGCTGCTTCTTCTTCTTCTACTCGCATAAAGTGTTTTCTTGCAGTCATACTGGCGTAGGCCTGCAAAGTGTTAAACTGGCTGAAATAGCTAACGTTTATCTCTAATGCTATCTTTTATCAGAAAGATAAGGTTGTAGGCCAAGAGAAACTAGCTGCTTAACCGCGGTAAGTCAATGATGCCCTTGATCCCATTTGTTACGTAAGACAGAAAGAATGTATCCCAGTCAACTCTTGTGTTTAGAGCTAGGAGTTGAAGAGTCAAATAGCCGTAAGTTTGATAAAGGGCTATGCTAAAGGAATCATTCCCCATTTTTCTTGAGGATTGTCCTTTTCTCATTCGAATATTTTATCTGATAGAAAGTTTTTGTTTTCCATGGTTGATAAAGCCTCATTGTAGCCAAGAGGAGTCAGCTAAGCTGCACATGTTGGATCTTATTCCAATTGCAAATATCCTCTTAAATGTACTTGTTAGCAGACGCGGACCTAAGTGGAGAGTCATGCTAAATTCGAATGAGGGAAACGAAAAAGAATTGGAGAGTATGTAATGCATAGCACAATGGAAGCAAAGGCATCCCATCTATTGGTAACAGGTTTGCGTGTTGCTTTTTGTTGTATAAGTTTGTTTACATGCGGTAATAAAAGAGGAAAAGTCTGGTGATGCTAATTTAGTTTTCGGTTGGATTTACCTGTTGTAGTACCTTTTAACCTTGGATCTATTGTGGGGATCAACTCTTGAAACAAGAATATAAATGTTACTAACTCCGAAAAAGTTTGATTCAGATATTTTCTGCCACAAGAATGTAAACAAATAAAAGTGATTTCTTTTAAGTCTTTTCTATGGTCGTTACCTGCATGAATAAATTAGTCTTTACTCTTCTTACAGCGGCTATCATTACTGAATGGGTTGGATATCTGATGTAGGTGTTTCATGGTGCTGATAACGATGTTCTCTGGCTCCAAAGGGATTTCCATATTTATGTTGTTAATTTATTTGATACTGCAAAGGTGAGATGCACCGATACATTCTCTACGTGTCTGTTGGAAATCATGTCACAGTTCTTTGGTTGAAAATCATGGTTTCTATAAGCAGTGTGTATATATTTTTACTTTTTCTGATATACGTTGGGTGGATAAAATTTCCTATTTTTTAGTTTATTTATTTTTTATAACTCTGTCCTGTCACGTTTGCGATTTGCCGGTCTCAAGGCCAGGTATAGGAGGAGGTGTTGTATTAAGGTGACAACTAATGTAAAACTTTGTCATGAAACATGATTATGGATCAAAAAAGGAATTGCTTAATGGTAGGATATTCCGTATATAGAACGAACCATATGGTTCGAATTGCGGTGTCTCTGCAATGACCGCTGCATCTAGGGGTGCTTGGATGTAGTGTCAAATAAGCAAAGGTCGTCGTCACATGGTCTAAATGTGGAGACAATGAGCTATGACCGCTGGCATTTCTTAAAGAACTCGGATGCAGTGAAAAATAAGGAAGAGTTCTTAGGCTGTAAGTTAGCTACTAAAGGAGGAATTACTAGGTCGGTAGGAGTATTAACTAGGAACCTGGAACATTGAAACTTTAACGGAGAAGACAATGAGAATAATGGACACGATTATAAGGAGACAAAGTAAATATTTTATGTTTGCAAGAGACAAGTAGAGAGTGAGAGGGCTAGGATGTTGGACAAGTTAGGATTTACCCTCCATTACACATGAAAGAATAAGACATGAAAATGAGTCTGGAGTTATATAGATGTCACGAAAGTAGTAGGTTTTTAGAAAATGAGATAGAATTATAGACCTTAAGTTTGATACGTAAAAAAAAAATCAACATTATTAGTGTATATGTTCCCAAGCTTGTTTAGAGAAGACTATAAAGGTTCAACTTTTGGAAGATGTAGAAAATGCAGTGTGTGAAATTCCAATAGGTGAATAGATCTTATAGAAGGATATTTGAATGGACATGTAGATAAAGAAAATAAGGATTACAATGCGGTACAACGGTGGATTTGGTTTTGAAAACAAGAACGATGAAAGGAGATCAATTTGGGATTTCACAATAGCGTATGACCTTATAGTGACTAATACATATTTCTAAAAGAGATGAATACTTGATTACATTTTAAAGGTGCATATTATGCATTACGTATTAGGAGACACACCAGGAGGGTGAGATTTAAGCACGACTTAAAAAAAATAAAAATAAAAAATCAAATAAAGAAAGCGCAATAGAATGATTGATCTATATAGACGATCCTACATAGTGGAGAAAAATGTTTGAGTGTTGTTGGTGTAAGGTTTTTTTTTTTTCTTTTTCTTTTTAAATCACAGTTGATGTGCTACATTTCAGTGCATGTGAAGTGTTGGTGAAGCCACAAAAATCATTGGCCTATTTGCTTGAGTCCTATTGTGGTGTCACGAAAAACAAGTTGTTCCAGGTTTGCATTTTGCAATCCTTTATCACTTTTTCATAAATCATTAGGTCTTAATTTGAGGGGGTTGACTTGCTTTAATGTTGTTCATAGATTTCTGTACTTCTTGTGTTCAGTGTGTATTTCTGTTTTCTTAATCCATCAACCCAGCTCCCCCCCACCCCCCCCACCCAAACAAAGAAGTTTCTATATTGTTTTCTGTTGTCACTTAAATTTTTGAATAATGGTATTTCAGACTCTATTTTTAACCTCAAGATATTGATTTTTCTCGTAGTTGGATGTCTTATATCCCCTATGGGGGGCTTCCTTGCAATCTATAGCAGCTCTAGTCAATTTCTTAGTTGGTTATTGCTAAGCTACTGTAGATATCATTAAGCTGTACTATTTTATTTCTCATTATTTCAGAGAGAAGACTGGAGACAACGTCCACTACCTGTAGACATGGTGCAGTATGCCCGTATAGATGCACACTACTTGCTGTATGTTGCTGGTTGTCTTTTTTCTGAACTTAGACAACAGTCAAGTGGTATGTATTTGACAATTTGATAATGTAATATTTGTTGCTTCTCAAAGTTAAAATATTTTACAAGTTAGTGTATCAGAAAATTCGTCATGTCTCAATGACGAATTGCATTTCGTTGTTGAGGCTAGCCAGCGTTCTCATTCAACTTGCTTACAACTCTACACAAAGGATATAGAAGCTTATCCCGGACAATCTGCTGCAGCATCAATAATTCTCGTTATACAAATGGTAAAGGAAGTTTACATGTCAATAATTGTCACACCAAGGTTGGTATACCCTGAAATATTTGGTGGTTGCTTTCACTAATTACTTTTACGCAATATATGTTTGTTTCTGTTCTCTTGTCTTCATTTGATGTTTGTTTTCTTTCATGACTAGTTTCAGGATATTGTGACACGGTTGTGTGCTTGGAGGGATTTAATGGTGAGTACAGGTTACTGCATAACTCAACTTGGAACTTTTTGCTTTGCCTGCATCAAATCATTGATTGCTTTATTTGATGTTTGTTGTTTAAGAAGAAGGTAAAGAACATTAAAGAAGTAACTGGCTTCCTTCTATGCTCTGCTGTTTCACTTGTTTAGTGCAGATTTCTGAGTTCTTGGTTTCTGATACATATTCTTTTAGGCCCGTGTACATGATGAGAGCTTGAGATATGTGTTATCCGAGCAAGCAATTGCTGTTCTTGCTTCTGAAATTCCAATCACTGAAAAGGATATATTTGATACCATTACAGCAGCTGACTTAAATTCTGATTTAGTGGTGTCTAATTCCGTTCTCCAGTCACCATCCACAGTTGTTTATAGCCATTTTGAAGACCTTAAGCTTTTATTCCAGGACAATACTACCGAAGTTAGTAGCATGTACACTTCAATTCTTCAAAAGTGTCTTGGTCCAAACGGTAGTTGCCCTTTGTCTAAATATAACTATGCCTTACTGTCCAACGCTAGCTTGATTTTAACAAAGAGACCAGCTTATAGCCAAAATGGGTTTAGTTCCAGAAGCAAGTTTCTAAGAGGACTTCTAGAGACTCATTTGTCCAGAAATTCTCTTGCAAATCGCTGGTGTATCACAATTGTAAGATTTACGCAAATGATGGACGATTGCTGTGTTACTGTGACCGCAAAAAGATTGAATGGTTAGTGTTGTGGCTGTGTTATTCTGAATTGTTTAGTGATGCTACTTGTGCATTTCTGTAGTGTTTCTTGTTCTATTTACATGATAACTTTTTGCTGCAGGTATCTTGACAGAGATCTGGCTAGACTCGTTGAAGATGAACCCCCAGCTATTATGCTACTCTTTGAACCTAAAGGTCGTCCAGAAGATGAGGACAATGAATTCTATATTCAAAGTAAGAGAAATATGTGCGTTGGTTGTGGTGAAGACAAACACTACTTACGTTATCGAATAATACCCTCTTGCTATAGGATGCATTTCCCTGAGCATCTGAAGAGCCACCGCTCGCATGACATTGTCCTTCTTTGTGTGGACTGCCATGAAGTTGCCCATGCTGCGGCTGAGAAGTACAAAAAACTAATATCTGCAGAACTTGGAGTGCCACTTTTCGTTCATAAGGTGTCTGATTCTAATCAAGACCAAAGTACCCTGAATCATCATTCTGATGTCGATTCAAAAGAAAATGGTGTGTCTCCGCTGCAGTTGCGCACTGCAGCTATGGCTTTGATTCGTCATGGACCAAGGATGCCACCCAAGCGGCGCGAAGAATTAATAGAGGTCAGGAAGTGTATATACTTGTTGCTTTATAGAGAATACTCTCTATGCACATACAAAAACAAGAAACTCTACGTATCGCATCTAGTGTCTCTAGTCCAACTACAACGACAACACTCAAGCCTTTCCTGCATCTCTTGTCCAGTTAACAGGATAAAATTGACTGGCTGGTTTTGTCATACGAACTGACAGATTTTCTTTATTTCGCAAAGTGGTAGTGTTAGACTCTTTATTCTTCCATCTTTGTGTTTTATCAGAATGGTAGATCCCAGATGGATTCCTATTCTGATATAGTTTACACTTATGTCTAGGAACACCTTTTAAGGCTCCTTGTGCAGTTCATTCTCACTAGCTGCATAATGCTTACTCATTCCTCTACTAGTAAACATGAGAGTTGTCCTCTTTTTTAGGTGATTATGGTTCCATTATCTTCTTGTTCCTTGCCTGAAGAGTAAGTCTTTTGTACTTCTCAGTTGGCACTTGTATGCGTCCATGTACTATTGTTCTTCATGCAGGTAAGAATTTCACCAAGACACATTTTTTGTGTCTATTTAGATAGGCTATGTAGGACAATTAATTGTTCTTGATTGAGTATCAAAATCGTCTCTGTTAAATCTTGGAAAAATTCAACCGAACTTGATATCTCAAACATACTTCCGTAACCTCGTCGCAAGGTATGGCGAGAAAAAAAGAGCAAAGTGATAAGAAACTTGATAAGCAGCTAGCTGACATGAGCGAACCAAAATCGGTCTTTGACTCTACTTTAGCGCAGAGGAAGAAACAGACAGTTCCAAGAAGTGCTTAGGCATAGAGTCTAGTGCTTGATTATCTTTATTTCTTTAATTTTCTTGGGTGATGGACTGCAAAATAGACTGGCCTTCTATTCCATTCTGTCGTTATGCAAAGGAAAGAAATAAACAGGTTTTGTGGAGATGTCAGACATAAAAATATGGTGGTTACTTAGCTCTGTTTCTTATCTTTATGAAGATCATAGTCTTATTGGACATTCATGATTTCCTTTCTATATTTTCTTTAGTGATAATTTCATTCGATGAAACTTTAGTCTTGGCACCTCTATTTGACTTTTGCAGATCGTCAGCAAGTATTATGGAGGGAGGCAAATAAACGAGGAGGATTTGGAAAGAGCCTTATTAGTGGGAATGAGTCCTCATGAGAAAAGAAGACTAGAGAAAAAGAAAGGAGTCACACTCAGGCACAGTGTAAGAGGCAACAGCAGTCTAATGGTTTCCAATGGTAACACTGAAAGCACATATGAGCAGCAAGATAGTGATGATAAGTTGTCAGTGACAGATATTGAGGTTGAGCTTCAGTCACGTTGTAATGTCAGGACCAATTCTGAGATCTTTTTTTCTGGTAAGGAACTAAGCTCGGATAGTATTGTAGCTTCAAAGATTAAAGGCAACCATATGCCAGAATCTGACTTTCTTTCCAAAAGTGGGAACTCTTTGATTGGGACATCAAAGTCCGAGCATTGTAGTTCAACTAATGTTTCATCCAAGCATGAGTTGAAGTACTCATTACTAGGTCATGGACCCCACGGAAAACAAGTAGTTGATGATTTACTAATAAAGTATGGAGAGGAGGGAATCCTACATTTTTGCCAAAGATGGAGGCATGTTTTCGTTGAAGCTGTTCGACCTCGTTTCTTGCCTGGTGGCTGGGATGTGATGCACAGGTACTCATTGGAGTCTGTTTCATATTGCTTGTGACTGGTCAAGCATGGGGGGATGAGAACCAAATGACAGTGCTCGAGTTTGGGTTAGCTTAATCTCTGTTGTCTTGTGTAGGCTGATTTTCATAAGTGAGCCCACTTGAATTTAACTATAGCTGGTATAAGGTTAAAATTGTCGTAGTATTTGAAAAGAAATTTAAGAAGTTCATTCTAACTTCTTAGCAAACCTTTAGGCTGGAAAAATTTGCAAGCCATTGTCTTGTGTGAAAACTTTTGCATTGTGTCCAGTTCATTGGGTTTGTCAATAGCTTCAAATTGCATTTGAATCAATCTGCTCCACATATTATTTACTTGTGCCTGCCCTCATTTTGGATTAGGTTTACCTTGAAATTAGGTTTACCTTAAGGCTTATCTGTAAGGTTTGCTTGAAAGTTCGCATTTTTAACCATTTCTTCTAACTGGGATAGTTGAAGCTCATGAAAATTTTCTTTTATCCAAAGTTTTGACATTTCATTTTCTTTCCATCTGGAGCGACTTTAAAAATAGACATTTTGTGGAGATAAAGTTCAGCAGCAGGTTCTGATCATTGCCCTTTTAAAGTGAATAAAAAGGGTGCGGGGTTACCTTTAGTGGGTAAAGAAGCAAAAAAAAAAAAAATGATTTTTCTTAGTTATACATTTGGTACCTAGTTATTTTATTGTGTTGTCTTAGTGGATATTGAAGTTGGCGAGCACAGATCTAGAGTTTACCTTAAACATTTAGATATTTATGATGTTAGCTTCCTAGTATTTACAAGTTTCTAGTCTTTGTTTTAGAGCCATATACAAAAGATTTGATGTTTGATCTTGTTGGCAGTGGCAAAAGGGATTTTGGAGACTTTAGCGTCTATAATCCTTCCAAGATATCTGCAACAGCTGGAGATACGAAGTCTGAAGAGTAAATTCAACCTTCAGTCTATTTGAAGCATATAAGTCTAATGCTTCCATATGCCTAATTTGAGGGGGATTCTAGTCCGATGACTGTTCACTAAACCAGGGTAATGAAGTTGCTACTTGTAGAATGAACAAAAACTTGTGTGTTCTCTTCTACGTGCACCCTTGCGCTGGTCCGACATGATGAAGGTATCTTGTATAACAACCCCAGATTGTTCAATTCATGTATTCTTGTGTCCTTGGAATCGACCGATACGTCACAGGCTAGAAACTTTTAATTGAAGGTTTTCTGTTTTGTATTGTACTTGTCCTTTTAGTTTATTCATCTACAGATAGTACTTTCAGGTGGGATGCTGCTGGGGAATTCTTGCCAAAAGGAATTCATTTCTCTCTGTATCCTAATATTTAGGTGGGTGGGGATATTTTCTTGGTCCCTATCCAGGGTTTTAGATGTTTTGTTTATGCAGATTACTTTTCCTATGAGGTTGTTATGATGATGCTTTCTTTATGAATAATCTTGTTAATAGTTATTTTAGGTTTGAAGCAAATGTGGCCCGTGTTTTGAATAATTTGTATGCACTGTTTACGTAATTGGTATATTGTGCTTTTGTTTTTTAAATAACCAAGAGTTCACCTCCATCATCAAATTTGATGTGTCTTATTATATTGTGAATTATGAAATAATAGTGGATCGATACAGCTTGACGCTCATTATGGGTCATCGGGAAACAAACTCTCTGTTTCTAACACACGACTATAGTTGCGTACATCCGGCCTCTTCATACCCCGCCATAGACGGAAGCCTTTACGGCAATGGAGTAATGTTGTTGTCGTCACCTCCATCGTCAAAAACCAAACGACATGACGCTTATAATTTTATTACAGTCTCTAAATCAAGTGACAATAACACAACTAAAACACCAGATTTAGTTGGATCTGTCATCGATCTGGGTAGATCTGCTTCTAAGTTGATTACGTCTTGCTGCAGCGATCTGGTGATCTGCTCTAAATATGAGTAGATCTCTTCTTGCTGTAAATATGAGTAGATCGGAAATTGCACTGTTCGATTGCTAGAAATCTATTTCAGATGAAGTTTGACTGTTTTTTATTCCTTCGGTTGATTTTACCTACGCAGAGAATAAAATCTATTTTTTTTTTAAAAAAAAGGCAAAAGTTTATATTACGATAATATTTTTTAAACCGGGCTGAAGCAATTTTGATCCAATTATATATAGTTGGACGTAATGTATTTTCTTTTTTCCCCTTTACAATCTTTATAATGGGTGGTCTCGTCCGTATAATGTTGATTTATTGACGTATCAGCCTTCTGACCAATGGTTATGTTGATTTATTGGCGTATCACCCTTCTAACCAAGGATGAAGAAAATATATTATTGTTAAATGTTAATAAAATTATAAGAATTAAGAGTTAATTGCACCTGGTATCCATTCTTTTCCACCAAGTTTTAAGTAGTATCCAATGTTTTATGAAACACACTTGCCATCCAGACTTATAGGGTTAATAGACATCTGGTATCCATGCTGACATCATAAAGGTAATTTTCATTTATTTTTTAAAAGTTTATAGAAAAATAATTCAAAAATAAAAAGAAAAACCCCACCCCCACCCCAACCCCAACCCCCCACCATCCACCTCCCTCCCCCATCTTCCTCCATCTCCATCTTCTTCCTCCATCTCCATCTTCATCTTCTTCCTCCATCTCCATCTTCTTCCTCCATCTCCATCTTCATCCTCCCCAAATAATTGATGGCAGGTGTGTTTCATATTCATAGGGCAAACAATCTTCATTTCTATAGGAGCGTCTAGGCAAACCTCAAATGAAGAGCAAGATAAGGGCTTCCATCGTGTTGCATTCTTGCAACCAAAGCTTTCCCAAGTTCTTCGATTTGAGATGAATATTTCAGGGCAAGGTAGTTCACTCGACATCTAAGCTTTTGTATTGAAGGTGGAACACCATTGTTGGCAAGCCGAGAGTCGGTATGAGTAAAATGGATTACTTTCTGCCGACTTGTAGTAGCTAACCTTCAATTATTTGGGGAGGATGAAGATGGAGATGGAGGAAGAAGATGAAGATGAAGGAAGATGGGGGAGGGAGGTGGATGGTGCGGGGTCGGGGTGGGGGTGGGGGTGGGGATGGGGTTTTTCTTTTTATTTTTGAATTATTTTTTCTATAAACTTTTAAAAAATAAATGAAAATTGCCTTTATGACGTCAGCATGGATGCCAAGTGTCTATTAACCCTATAAGTCTGGATGGCAAGTGTGTTTCATGAAACATTGGATGCTACTTAAAACTTGGTGGAAAAGAATGGATATCAGGTGCAATTAACTCTAAGAATTAAATACTAATGGTAAATGTTCATCATTTTATTTGTCTTATAAAATCTCTTATTGAACAGCAAAACAGTTTTTTTTTATATTTAAAAGTTAGTCAAATAAATGTTGCAATTCAATGAAATAATTTGTAAACATATTCACCATATTATACCAATTATTATCATCAAGCCCAGGGTACAAGTATGATATGTCCAACATGTGTTTTGGTGGATTGAATGCCACCCGACAAAATTTCTCAATATGAAATGCCATTGTAAATAGTACTCTCATAATTTCGTTCTTTTTGCTCTTTCTGTATAATATTATGGATCCCAATTCGTCAAGTAAAAGAATAAACGAAGATAGTAGAAGTACGTTTTCGGTATACCAAACTCTTGTATTTGTGCAAGGTTGAAAAAGGAGTCAGATCGTTTTACAATCTGATGTACACAGTCTTACTATTTATTTTTTGTGTATTTTGATTCAAAACTAGTCTGAAGTGGTTGATCAAGATGACGAGAAGATAATGGTGGAATCTACAAATATATGTCGTATATAGAGATATTTTGAATGTTATATATTACAAGAAGATAACACTTAAATATATTATTTTGGGTCTCGTATATGAATGTTAAATGTTTTAGGCAGATCTTGTGCTGATATTCTTTATTTCGTAGTATGATACATTATCAGGATGTATTGTTAAAGGTGAAAGAATCTTTTATGGTTTTCCCTTTTCTAAAGAGGGGGGGGGGGGGGGGGAAAAATCTTCTATAGAAACGAGATGTATTTCTTCATTTTACAAATTTATCACTCGTCTTTTTTCATCATCTCTGTCAAGTCTCTCCAAAGCACCACGCCCAGGAAGCACACTGGAAAAGAATTAGCCATCGAAACGACTTTGCTGCAAAGGAAGAGAAAGAAGAACATTGGAATAGGAGGTTTCAACACCCGTAGCTCATCTCGCTTTCTCACTGTTATTTATTTCTTTATTAGTTCGAAAATATCTTTTCAGCTCTCAGAATTGGAAAGGGACCCTCTTTCCTGTACTTTTGGGTGTTCTAAGGTTTCTTTATTAGATTGATGTGTCTTTACATGGAAGCCGTGGCCTGATTGGTTCTTGTTCTCTCCCTTCTTCTAGGATGCTTTCTTTGACATATGCTCCTGTCATTTATATGAACCGGATGCTGCCATTTGAATTTCTGAAGACGAACACAAATATTGTGGTATATAGACTACTACACTCTCTTGTTGCATTGAAAATTATTTCGTTGAAATTTTATTCCTGGGTTTTTAGGGCCTAATTTAGCCCTTTCTCCATCTAAAAAATATTGTAATGTCTAGTCAAACGCGTAGCTTTAGACCTATATTTCAACACCAAATTGTTAAGGTATTTTAGCATGACTTTTTTTCAAAGTAGTTATAAATCATTTAAGATTTAATTCTGAAGAAATTTGCTAAAACACTTTGATAATTTGGTTTTAAGTGACGTTCCTTTAACTTTGCCTGTCCATCTGTGGCAATACTTTAGGGATGAAGAAAATAGCTTTTTAAATTCCTATAGCATTGTGATCAATTTTTTTTTGTTGAAATGCATTGTGATCAATTGGTTTCTATTTTTCTGTTTGTTTCGTGTATTCGGGATTGATTTCTATTCAAAATCATTAAATCAGTTTAGTCTTTCAGATTGCGAGGGTTTTGTTGGCTCTTTTGTGCCATCGTAAGGTAGAAGTGGAAAGGCACATAGGTCTTTCGTGCCATCATTCAGCTCAACTGAAAGTTAAAGGGACTTTTATAGAGAGTATCTGAGCAACTTGTTTTTCAAGACCAGAGTGTTGGGCAATAAATCATCGAATTCGGAAATAGAGGATAAAAGCAGTGAATATAAGAATATTAAG